>PVIU01008234.1:0-85347 GCA_004026605.1 Ondatra zibethicus | reverse complement strand
CTTCTAGTATTTTGTGTAGGGCTGGGTTTGTGGTTAGGTATTGGTGAAATCTAGATTTGTCATGGAATATCTTGTTTTGTCCTTCTATGATGATCGAAAGTTTTGCTGGGTATAGTAGCCTGGGCTGGCATCCATGGTCTCTCAATTTCTGCATAATGTTTGACCATGACCTTCTGGCTTTCATTGTCTCCACTGAGAAGTCAGGTATAATTCTGATAGGTTTACCTTTATATGTTACTTGTCCTTTTTCCTTTGCAGCTCTTAATATTCTTTCTTTACTCTGTATGTTTAGTGTTTTGATTATTATGTGGCGAGAGTACTTTTTTTTTGGATCCAGTCTATTTGGTGTTCTGTAAGCTTCTTGTATCTTGATAGGCATGTCTTTCTTTAGGTAGGGAAAGTTTTCTTCTATGATTTTGTTAAATATATTTTCTGTGCCCTTGAGTTGACTTTCTTCTCCTTCTTCTATACCTATTATTCTAAGATTTTGCCTTTTTATGTTGTCCCATATTTCCTGGTTATTTTGGGTTAGTCTTTTGTTAGATTTAATGTTTTCTTTAACTGATGAGTCTATTTCCTCTATTTTATCTTCCACACTTGAGATTCTCTCTTCCATTTCTTGTATTCTGTTGTTTGTACTTGCATTTGTGGTTCCTGTTCTTTTTCTCATGATTTCTGTTTCCATAATTCCTTCTGCTTGTGTTTTCTTTATTTTTTCTATCTCAGTTTTCAAGACCTGAATAGTTTCTGTTATATGTTTGAGTGCTTTTTCTTGGTTTTCTTTAAGTGATTTGGTGGTATCTTCCAATTTTTTGTTTGTTTTTTTTCCATTTCTTTAAGGTAATTTTTCAATTCATCTTTAATAATTTCAGATATTCTCTTGTGGTTACTTTTTAGATCATTTTCTTCTGGATCATCCATATTTGGTTGTTCCGGGCTTACTTTTGTAGGGTCTTTGGGTTTCACTGGTATTGTGTTGTTCTTTGTGGTGTAACTTGTGATCCTACCTTTTCTTCTCATCTTTTCCTCTAATAGGTGTGGATGATGGTGTCTAAGATTCTGTTGAATAATTTCCTATTTGTCAGTAGATCAAAAGCTAAGATGGTTTTCCTAGTGGTAGAGTCAGTGTCCCAGTTCGAGTTACTTCGTTGGTTATTCCTGTTTCTGGAGGTAGCTCAGTGTTCCTGTATTTTGATCTGCTCTCTTGGAGTTTGCTGTCTCAAGCCTACTTTGGTCTAGGCTGCTGGCTTTGATCTGTTTCTGTAAATCTTGGTCTGGATCTCCTCTTGTAGATATCCCTGGCTTGGAGTTATACCTGTTCTGGTGGAGATTGCTGGCTCTGGCTCTGTCGCTGGGTCAATCCTGATCTGCTCGAGTCCCGGGTTGACTCCTATCTTCTGCTCCTGGTGGAGCCCGTTCTCTCCTTGTCCTGGGTAACTGGTTCAGTCCCACTCCGGTTCCGGTGGAGGGAGGTCACAGGCTCTGAGTCAGGTCGTTGGCTCAATCAGTGTCCCAGGACTGGGTTGGCTCCCAGGGCTGGATTTGCTCCTGGCTTCTGCCCCAGGTGGAGCTTGTTTTCCACTTTTAATGTTCTTATTCTTCTGTTGTTGTTGTTGTTCTGAATGTTTAGTGTTTATACTATGTGTCATGGGGAATTTCTCTTCTGGGCCAGTCTGTTTGCTGTTCTCTATGCTTCTTGTATCGTGATAGACATCTCCTTCTTTAGGTTAGGGAAATTTTATTCTATGATCTTGCTGAAAATATTTCCTGTGCCTTTAACCTGGGTTTCTTCTATTTCTTTTATTCCCGTTGTTCATAGATTGGTCTTTTAATAGTGTTCCAGATTCCCTGGATGTTTTGTGCCTAGATCAATATTTTCTTTGACTGAGGTATCCATTTCTTCTATCTTATCTTCAATGCCTGCGATTCTCTCTTCCATCTCATATTCTGTTGGTGAGGCTGGCCTCTGAGCATCCTGCTCAAGTTTCTAGATTTTTTGTTTTCAGATTTCCGTCAGTTTAGGTTTTCTTTATTGACTCTATTTCCACTTCAGGTCTTCAACTGTCATATTCAGTTCCTTTCCCTGCTTGTTTATGTTTCCATAGAATCCTTTAAGGGATTTATTCATTTTCTCATTAAGATCTCCATCATACTCATAAAAGCTATTTTAAGGTCCTTGTCTTGTGCTTCAGTTATGTTGAAATTCTCAGGGCCTCCCGTGGTAGTGTTGCTGGACTCTAGAGGAGACATGTTGTCCTGGCTGCTATTGTGCTGTTGTGTGGCTTCCATCTAGGCATCTGGGGATGGGGTGATTGTCATTCTAGGTGCTGATATCTGGTCTTGTCTTCGTTGGTGAGTATTTTGTTCCTTGGTTTCTGTTGACCTCTCTGGTCCTTAAGAGGGTACATGTGGCTGTTTGTTGCCTGGTAGGGAATTCTTTTGAATCCTTCCAGGTGTGACTACTAGGGGTTCCAGGCAGACCGTGTTTGTAGGTATTGGGAGCTGACACTTAGGAAGGGAGATGGGCTAGAAAAGGGATGGCCCAGGGGGTCTACTAGGGAGGAAAACAGGGTGTTCCACCAGGATTTGCTTAGTCCCCTGGGAATGAGGCTAGAGCCACAACAGGCAGTCTGCTGTAAAGCTGGGGATGAAACTGGGGGATTGGGTCTGGAGGAGAGGAGGGAGTGGAGACCTGAAGACTGCCTGTCGGCTTCTCTGGCAAGCTAGGACGGCAGATTCCCAGGAAAAGCCTACACTGTGGGTACTGGAACGACTGGGTAAGTGGGGAGGAAGTTTGGAGGAGAAGATCTATGCCGTCTGCTGGAGATGGGAGACGGGAGGGGTCCTCAGAAGGGGGTCTGTTCCAGAGCTGGCAGTGACATGGGGCACGGGACTTGGAGGAGAAGAGGAGAGGTGGAGACAGACCTACAGTTGGCCTCTCTGCTTCACCGACAGTGCTGTTCCTCACACTGTCACACCGTAGCCTAGGCTGGCCTGGAAGTTATTTTGTAACTCAGGATTAGTTGAACTCATAGCATTTCTCCTGCCTCAGCATGTGGAATGCTGAGATTACAGGTATGTGTCACCATGTCAAGCTTAGAATTTTTGTCTGCTAACAAATAGATTCTTCTGTTACTAAGATTTATGCCAAATGAAACAGAAGTATGATAGCTTTTAAAACTGGTTTCTCAAAATCACTGTGAGATTTAAACAATTTAGATGAACCCAGGGGCAAGGGGGCTGAATTGTGTGTCCCCCTTTTATATTTTAAAGACCCTTGGTGCTTCGGAATGCAATTGTATCTGGATAAGATCTTTAAAGGCATTGTAATGGCAGAAGGAAGGCTCACAAAATAAGCTGGATGAGGGGGAGTAGCTGCAGACCTTTGCGGGTGAGGACTCAGATATTAAAATTGTTTTTCCGTGATTTTCAGGGACAGGAGAACTGAAGTAGCGGGCACTATTCCAGTACGGTACAGTAAGGCCAGATACATTGTTCTCATGGGCCTAATGCCTTTTGCTGCTGTAACTAAATACTTGACAAAAGCAGTGGGAGAGGAATTACTTATAGTTAGGGGATCCGTCCACAGCTGCTGGCTGGATGCGCGCGGGCAGAGCATGGTAAGAGGTACTTAGGGGATCCGTCCCCAACTGCTGGCTGGATGCGCGTGGGCAGAGCATGGCAAGAGGTAGTTAGGGGATCCGTCCCCAACTGCTGGCTGGATGCGCGTGGGCAGAGCATGGCAAGAGGTAGTTAGGGGATCCGTTCACAGCTGCTGGCTGGATGCGCGTGGGCAGAGCATGGTAAGAGGTACTTAGGGGGTCTGTTCACAGCTGCTGGCTGGATGCGTGCGTGGGCAGAGCATGGCAAGAGGTAGTTAGGGGATCCGTTCACAGCTGCTGGCTGGATGCGTGCGTGCAGAGCATGGCAAGGGGATTTCTTCGTGGCAGATGGAGGCAATGCTGACAGAGTGATTGTGCAGAATTGGCTTTCTGCTTTACGCCCCTCCCCTTTGTTTTCTGTGTAAGACCCCAGTCCATGGGATGGTGCTACCCACATATGGGGCTCTCTTCCTTAAGTTAACCTATCCTGGAAACATACTCATCAATTTACCAGATGATCAAAATCTAGTCAAGTTAGCAATGAAGATTCACCATCGCATGGTACAGTGTGCCTAAAAGATTTTTCAGCATCTATTAATCCAAACACTCATCTTTCTGTTTTAACAAGCATTTTCTAAGCACCCGCTGTCTCCCAGGTACTGAGCTAATCCCTTGAGTACAGTAGAATGACAGAGAGTTTGCAAAGCATGCCATTTAGAGACTCTGGGACAGAAACGTAGAAATTTACTCAACCACACACTGAATGTGAAGGACATAAGAAAAAGTCCACAGTAGACAGGTGTGGTGGCGCACGCCTTTAATTCCAGCACTCAGGAGGCAGAGACAGGTGAATCTCATGAGTTTGAGGCCAGCCTGGTGTACAAAGTGAGTTCCAGAACAGGTTCCAAAGCTACACAGAGAAACCCTGTCTTGAAAAACCAAAAAACAAAACAAACAAATGTCCATGGTCCTCTTCCCTTATTGAATAGAATAACAGGATATAAAGCATATCTGCAACACAGGTGTGTGTTAATTAGGATTTCCCCCTCAGCAAGCACTAACTCTCCAGTAGGAGTCTGTCTTGAAGTTAGTTCATCCGTCCTTCTGGCAGAAGACTCTTGAACTTGACCCCTTTATTGGAGCCAGAACCACCTTATTTGTTGAGTAGCATTCATTTACTTCCCTGCCCTGCAGTGTCCACTCCTCTCTGTCTTGGGCACCTAGGCCCTGGAAAGTGTGCAATTATCCCAGAATGACTGCAGGCATGTTGACATATAACAAATAAACTTGGGCCGAGACAACCACAGAGATGGGAAGAGCAGGTTCTGTTAGTTACGGTTAATGTTTAGGAGTAGGTCGGGCAGCACCGGAGTGACACCCAGCTCTGTCGCTTCCTGGTTTGAGATGATAGCAAACATACCATCTTTTTGATCTGTCCGTCACACAGGGATCATGAACAGAACATTCCTCTCGGTGCCTGTGAGGGGCAGATAGCAATGTGTGTAAAGGACTGAACACATGCACTTCTCCTGATGTCAGACATGTGGTGGATTTCCAGAAAAGAGCAGACAGTGCTATGTTGCGGTCCACAATGAAAGGTGAGAAGACCACGGTTTACAGGGCCCTGCCCCCCACCTCTTTTCTTTTCTTATTGCCATAGTTCAAATGTTTACTCTTCAGCCTCCCACTCCCATTAAGTGTATTTGATAAGAAAATGACCCTGGCCTGATTTGAAAGCCCAAGCTACTCATTTATCACAAAATTTACAAAGCTGGTAGGCTGGTCTCATTCAATCAGGAGCCCAATTTCAGCTTTGGTGAGCTGTGGGGAGCCCATCTCCACTCCGTGCACTTGCTCCTAAAAATAACCGCCTTTGTTTTCCTGTTTCTTGTCAACTGGGAGCTTATTCTGAAATTAGACCAAATGGGAAAACACAAAGGCCTTTAGGTTTGTCCAGCTCGGTACCATTAAATCCGAGTGGCAATTGCGATGGGGGAGGGGTGGCTTCATTATATAGTCAGCTGAGCCTTTTAGCTTCTAAGCTGGTCTGACTCAGGAATGTAGGCGATTGTATCTCAGAAAAAAAAATCAATATTAAGATGCACAATTGCTCCCCTGGTATCGAAAGAATTAGTTGATCTACATGCTAAATGACAAGGCTCTTGATAACAGGGATTATGTGACCTGCCTTTCCAGCCAAGGCTGCTGGGGACAGTCCTTTAGGTCCCCAAGGCAGAGATAATCTAATTAGAACAACAAAGACCAGGTCCATTTGAGAAGAAAGTGACGTGGGGTGGGTGGGGGTGGGGGATAACTGTGGGGCTGTGTTTGGTCTTGAGGCCAGGGGCGGGCTCACTCAGGACAGAAGCGTGTAGGTGGGATCTGCTGGGGAAGGCGGCCTGGAGGGGAAGGGTGGACAGAGGTCACCTCTAAAACATGACTTAATCTGCACTTTGGCTCCACAAACACTGCCACACTGGCTCCCAGACTCCAGCCAGACTTGACAGGACCAGCGAGCAAGGCTCCAGACATCTAGACACTCAGGGGTCCTCCAGGAAGGAGACGAGTGGCCTGAGAAACATTGGGAACCTTCTGATCAGACTCCTTCCTCTGGGAATTCCCTGCCACTCAGAGGCCAGGCCCCTGATGCTGTTTTACCTGTTCAGGACAAACTGAGACTAAGGTCATGTTCTGTGGATCCCTCTTCTGATCTCATACCTGCAACAGGTGGTGACAGTAAAAATCTCCATTTTAAAAATGGGTGGAAGTAGCGCTCTATCTATGTATCTATCTGTCTGTCTGTCTATCTATCTATCAATCATCTATCTATCTATAGAGAGAGGAGAGAGAGAGAGAGTCAAGGTTTCTCTACTTTGTGGGTTTGGAATGCTCTGCACACTAAGCAGCTTTTATTGATTCCAAAAATGTTTCTGAAATTTTGTCAAACTTTTAAAAACAAAAGTCTATGAAGCTGCCTTGCTAAACATAAACATCATCCCTGTAAGGTCTGCGCTTAGTTCCTACTTCCTCCATGTCTCTTGGGGAGAGTCGTGTGGTGCCATGGGCTTAGCTCCATCCACATGGGCTCTGCTGCAGGTTGCTGACTTAGGGCCTTCTAACTGTTCTCGGGAGTGTAGCAAGAAGCCCTTGTCTGCTGGGAGAAAAGCGTGGGGCAGCACTCACCCTGACAGGGAGGAAGTCCCTGGACTACAGAGGTAAACTTCTGCGTCTGACTGCAGCTTGACTGCTCCCTATGGGGACAGTGGGAGTCAGGAAGATTATGCACATACTTGTGACCTGACCAGTGATGGAGTGAATCCTGAAGGGCATTCCAGGCAGAACTCAGAGGAAAGGAAAACTTGGTCAGAGAAGAAAGCCACACTCAAGGGTCACTGGAAGGCTCTGGCTCTCGGAGAGCACTCTTGTTTGGGGTATGGGAAAGGAGGCTGAGTAGGAAGGTTAGGGTGTAGTGGCCTTCACGTCCAATCCTGGGGTGGTCACAGTCACTTCTTCATTCTTTTGTCCGAGAACATCATCACTAACAGTCTGCAACAATACATGTTCTTCTCTGCAGCTTTGTGGGAAACCACTACCTACTGGTCAGGTCAGACTTGCAGAATGAGGTTTTTCTCTTCCCATCCAACATGTTTAGGTTTGATACATAAGGAATGAGGGGAGCTCTGAAGAGTGAAGACATCAGTGGAGAGGACACAAATTCCCAAACTGCCAGCTACCATTGATTCTAACTATTCCTAACAAAACTATGCTTTAAGCAGGGGCTCAGAATCATGGGCAGAGCAGGATGGAGGGAGATCCTAGGGCTTGCATTTGAGGTCCATTCAGTTAAGAGCTTCCTCACCAGTGTACGGTTTTCCTCCTCTGTAAAATAAAAGGCTTGAAATGCATGCAGGGTGTGGTCTTTTGTGATACTGGGTATCTTAGGCTCCTACAGACAGATGCCAATGTAAAAGCAGCCAGGCTGAGCCTCTCAGTGTCTCCTCTGGAGGAAGAGCAAGAGGAGGATGTGCTGGGAGGGCCAGGGAGCACTTCTGGGCTTCTGTGTTAGAAGCTGGCTTCTGTGTTAAAGCTGACTGGGAATTGGTAGCCTTAGAGGCTGTTTGTGTTGGACCATCTGTACCAAGCACATGGCCAGGGCGCCTTGTGGTCTCCCAGCAGGAAGCTGATGAAAGGCCTCATCTGGAAACAGCTTTCTCCGAGGAGCAAGAATACTGGAAAAAGTTTTCCCTATCATTGTCTGTTTCCCTCCACATCTCACCCTGGCCTTGTCCTCATTTTCACATGATCAGTTTGGCAGATGTTCCCACCCAAAGGGACTTCTCAACAAAGCCTCTTTTCTCATCAGTGACGTCCCCTGCTTCCTGGTCTGCCCGCTTTGGCCACAGAAGGACGCATTTTGGAGACATGGATGAGCTGAGGATGGATGAGGTCATGGCTCCATGCAACAGGATAGGGAAACAGTATCTTCGTTTGTGGCTGGAACTGCACCCATCCAGTGAGTGGACCCAAAGTTGTTATTGCTTGCCATGTAGCTATCAAGAGTTTGGCCCTTGGGAACGAGCTTACCAGTGGCTCTTGTGAAACTTCAAGAATGCAGATAAAGTTGAGCACTCCGAGCCATGGTATGTGAATGTCTAGGAAGGCATTTTTGCAATCTTGGTTGGACTTTATTTATTAACTTATTTGTTTCTGCAGGGACTTGATAAGACTCGACTTCCTCTTTGAAATGTGTTTTCTCAGGCTTCTACATGTCCATTCAGGGACTGCATATGCAAGGCCCAGACAAATAATTTCACCTGGCTCTTTTAACATTTGCTGTTGGTTAGGAAGCTTTTTGACCAGATGTTAAAAAAAACAAACTCCTTCTGTGTACTGTCGCTTTAAAATGCACCCAGGAAAAACTTAGCTAGACTAAATGTGGGGAAATTAATTTTTTACTCACTTTTTTTGTCTTGTAGTTGTAGGTGCAGGCTATGAAGAACTAGTATCATAAGAAGCTGAAGGTGGCTTTGCTTGAGTTGGGCTTTATTACATCAATTCATCTCTGTATTCAGCATTTCTCATATCCCTTTGTCCACCTAGTTGCCTATCTATACATACAACCATCATTTAGAATCCTACCTAACTGAGGCCTCTTCTGTGTTACCATGGTGAACTGGGTAGATCTGATTTCCATCTTTGCAAGCCCACAGCTGGAAGGGGTTAGAGAAGAGTGTAAGTGGCCCTCTGTGTGGGTGGATGCTCATAAGAGGGCTACGCTGTAGTCAGAATACACTGAACACACATGCACCCTGCTTTCACTATGTCACTAGATGGACAGAGATGGACAAATGGACATGAGAAAGAATAGAAAGACTAGAAAATAGATGGATATAGTAAAACCCAATTCAGAGTTTCTGTCTTATTGAAAAGCTGACAGAATTATTCTTATAGCCAAGAACTTTTTTACTTGGTCATTAAGGCTTATATACTAAGTTGAGGGGAAAACTAAGATGGTAAATTAGCTTTACCTGTAGTGAGAAGAGGCGTTCATTCAGAGCTGTTAGGCTGGGTTCTTCCTCTGATTTTTTAAAGCCCTTGCTTCTCTTTGCTACATGGAAAACGATAGTACAGCTCCCTGGACCCACTGGGTTCTTTATCCCTTTATCCAGGTATTTAATTAACCTCTGATTTAAAAAGAAAAGTTTTATTAGAAAACAAATTGTGTCCATACTAAGCATGTGTAAAACTTTTCCTGGTCATGTTGCCCTAAAGAATGCTGCATCATAACTGTTCGTGCAACACTTACATTGTATTTGTTATTATGAATAATCTCGAAGGGGTTTAAAATGTATGGAAAGATGTATGTAAGCTATATGCAAACATTACATCATCTTCTAATAAGAGGCATGAGCACTGTGGATCTGAGTATTCACAATGGGTTCTGGAGTCAATGTCCCTCAGAGCCTGGCGGTCAACTGTGTTCATTCTCTCTATTGCTGTTGTGAGACTTGCCCCGGTGCTTAGTCTGGTCACATTGTAAGCCTCTAGCTTATTCCTATTAAACCCTAGTGGGCTGGAGCAGCACTTTCTTGCTTTTCAGATGATAAGTAGCAATCATGCAGGTTTAAAGCAAAGTAATTACATCCTTCACATAACTTACTGATGGGACCTCAGTTACTCCAGTGGATTATCAGCATTCTCTCTCTCTCTCTCTCTCTCTCTCTCTCTCTCTCTCTCTCTCTCTCTCCCCCCCTGTGTGTGTGTGTGTGTGTGTGTTTCAGGGATATAGATATGGTGGCTAGCTTGAATTCTCCTTAGTATGAATAGCACTAAATTGTATCTCAAGTGGTTTGAAAAGTATTGTGTCTTAGTACAAGGAAGATTAAGGAGGGAAAGAATAGAATGATTTTCTTCCCAAGGAGATATAAGAACCTCATGGTTTTAGGAGAGAATATTGCAGGTTGTGGGACCAAAAGCAGAGCCTGTAACGTGTCTGGTAAGTAGAAGAGTCACAAGTGTGCACCACTGTAGGCAGAGCTACTTCTGAAGCTTGTAGCCCTGACTATGGGGCTTTGTTCCTCATCCCAAGACAATGCTGGCACATGCAGCCCCCTTGCCAGTTGCTTGATTTTTAGGAAGAGTAAGATGGTTGCTTGATTTTTAGGAAGAGTAAGATGGTTATTCATTCCATGAAAAGGCCCTAAGAGCCAGGAAGAAAATGGCTACAGAGAGCAGTCATGTGGGCCCCTTTAGCCCAGGAACAGGCAATGCACAGAGCTATCTTCCACTGTCACCAAAGCAGAGGCCTTCTGCATCCTCCATCGTGCCCCCGTCCCACCTCTTCTTACTACCAAAAGTTTAGTTGTGTTTTTCTTTTTTTAAAATTTATTAGATTTTTTTTTAAAATTACCAATCGAAATTCCCACTCCCTCCCTTCCTTCCATTCCCTCCACACACCCTCCCACCCCACTCCCCTCTAATCCTAAGAGAGGGTAAGGCATTTTGCTTTGTGGAAAGTCCAAGGCCCTCCCTACTACATCTAGGCTGAGCAAAGTATATATCCAAAGAGAATAGGATCCCAAAAAGCCAGTGCGTACAGTAGAGGTAAATCCCAGTACCACTGCCAATGGCCCCTCAGTCTCCCTCAGCTATACAACTGTCAACCACATTCAGAGGGACTAGTTTGGTCCTATGCTTGTTCCTTCCCAGTCCAGCTGGAGTTGGTGAGCTCCCATTAGCTCGGGCAAACTGTCTCAGAGGGTGAACCCCTCATGGTCTTGACCTCCGTGCACATACTCTCACTCCTTCCACTCTTCAACTGGACCTTGGGAGCTCAGTCCAGTGGTCCAATGTGGCTCTCTGCCTGTTTCCATCTGTTGTTGGATGAAGATTCTATGGTGATGCTTAAGATAATCAATTAGTTGTGTTTTTTATTCGAGAGTATCTACCAATATCCCAGTGCTGCTGTAATAAATCCCCTAAGCTGAAGGGCTTACAGAAACACATCATTGCTTTAAGTTCAGGTGGGGCTTTGGGTATTCTGTTTATGGTACCCCCAGAGCACAATTAAAGCCTCAGTGGGAAGCCTTCTCCTCTGGAGGCTGGGCTGGGAGGAATTCACTACCAGACTCCTTCAGATGGCTGGCAGTTTGTTTTCTTGGGGCTGTAGTAGGACTGAGAAGCTGCCTGGGGCTTTCAGCTAGAGACTACCTTCATTTTAGCAACCACGGAGAACTCCCTGCAATGGGCTTCTCAATATGGCGGCTTACCTCACCACACCAGTGAGGAGTGCTTCCAGTGTAGATGTATGATGGAGACTTTAAAAAACGTAGTCTTGGCAGGGACACCTCATCCTCTTTACCATATTCTTTGGTTGGGACAAATTCAGATCCCGTTCACCCATGGGCATAGTGAAGAGATCAGGAGTGGAGATAGTCGAGGCCCTTATACTCTGTACATCACTATGACTGAATCTTTCACTTTAACAGGTATTTTAGTGGCAAGAATAACTTCAGACTCTCCCTCTAGGTCTCTTCTCCAATCACAGCCTCTCTAGATGGTGTTCTCAGCAATTCCTGGTCTCAACCTCCAAAATACTTTTCCATCCTCTGGACTCTGGCCATGATCTGGGGAAGACTTTCTTGACACCAGAAAAGGTATGTTACCTGTTTAACTCCCTCTCTTGACTCACTTCTGTTTATTTTTTAAATTTTGTATTTGTTTTGCATAATAACTAGATGCATTGTATCCTGGATTCTTGCCTTCAGCACTTTCAGACTTAATTAAATATTTGATGCCCTTTTAACTTTCCTTCCCACAGTTTGCTTGGTTAGTTTTGAATTATTGTAGCGACTCCCCTTTGGTGGAACTCAATGGTGCTGATGTAATGGACAGTCCACTAGTCAATAAGAAGCTTCTATTATTTTTCTTTCCAAGTGTTATTCTAGTCCCATGTCCACAAACAGCATTAAATTATAGAAAATACTCTTCCCAAACAAGAATTCAGTCAGAGAGCAACAATTCAAATATTTGGAAAGTCCTTTTCCTGTTCTTTGAGAAAGCAGTTCCCAGGAGAAGAAAGAATGCCTTGTTTTCTCCCTGCTTCCCACTGTGAGGCTATGGGGCTTCCTCCCAGCAAGCCTGGCAGTGACATCAGCCTCTAGGGGCTCTGTGATGAGGACAGATGTCCTGGGCAGAGGTGGAGGAGACACTGAGTCCTTGCCTGTGGTAGCATGGCTGCATATGTTAGTTCCAGAGCTGGTCATCACTTTCAACCCAGATCCGTTATTTACAACTCAAGTACCCTAGAAGGAAATATTTGGCCAATGTGCCTCAGTCTCCTCATGGGTAGACAGGGAACAAGACCACATGTGGAATGCTTGAGTCTCACACAGCCTAACACTGGGAACCCACCACGTGTTAACTGATAATAACCACCCCCATCCCAGGGCTTCATTTCTGGTAGAGTTCAAGGACATTAATGAGGTTTCATAGTTCCTGGAACTGTCTTCCTCAGTTTTAAAATGTGAAATTTCAAGGAAGACATCACTATGAAGCAATCAGTTGTTCTGATGTAACTTTCTGAACAGTACCTTCACACCCATTTCATTCATTCATACTGGTATGACCAGTATCTCTTGTATTGAATATTCATCTAGTAATTTCTTTATCAGGGTTATAAAGACTTATCTGACCTGAAAAGTGCTGTCTATCTTTCTTAGGCTAGATTATTTCTCAGTTTAACTTACTATTTTCATGTCCCAGGAATGTTCATACTTGCTTATAATATCAGCACTCTGGAGTCTGAGGCAGTAGGTTCGCACGTTTGAGGCAGTAGGATCGCGCATTTGAGGCTATCCTGGGCTACATTTGGGGACCATAGATTTGTGTTAGTCTTCATGTACGGTGGGAAAAGGAGAACCAGGGCCAGGGCCATGCAGGCTAATGTCACTCCTCACCATGTATGCTACTTGGCCAAGATGAGCAGAATGGTCCAGGGTGCTGACACACAAAAGGGCATGTGTCACCAACACTGCTTGCTCTGCCGGTGGGTGTAAGGGGAGTTTCTAGCTATTCAGATGCCACCACAGATCAAAAAGACCTATAGTCCAGAATGTTCAGGAAGTCACACACATACTTTTCAAAATTTACTACAACAGTTTGGGCCTCTGGGTACACTTGGATGATGTGTGTTTTACTTGGTAACTTTGAATTGTGTTATTTCCCTAGGATCTGATTACAGAATGTCCAAAATGACAGACAATTCTCTCTGTCATGACGGTAGGTTAGGGAGGTGGTGACATGGAGTTACATAGCTACTTTATGTGGGGCTGTTAGCAAAACGGAAGGGAGAAGGAGAACCCAGCACCGAGCTCTAGGAGAAAGTTCCATGAGCTGACCTAAGTCTGAGGAACTAACTGTCCACAGGTGAGAAGGCCATCAGACATGAAGCCCAGCAGCACTGTTAACAGCGGTGGGCAGGGAAACACTCTCAATTGTTGTTATTGGTCAGCTACTGCACGGCAACTACAGTAGTGAGGTGGTCAGGGAAACACTATCGATCATTATTGGTAACTACAGTAGTAGTTCATTTATTTAATATACATAATTGAAATATTTAAAAGAATTTTTAAAATTCCAAAATACCTTCTGCCAAATTACTGGGCATTGACACTTAGCATAATCTTTTTGCTTCTAATTTAAAATAGATTTTTCATCTAATTTATTGGAAAGCTGGGACAACACCATGGGTCATATTTCATTACCTTCTTATTAATGGCACCTAATACATATGAGTATTCAATAATGTTCTAAATTACATTATGTTATTCAATAGTGGGAACCCTTTAACTAGAACTGTACTTTTGGAGTCCATTATAATTTGGGCAATATTCATTATATTTGTATATTTTTGTGAACAGGCCTAAAAATACAGCGTTGAACTGATCACTTTTAATTTTGTGTGAATGTCTTAAAAAGTTGCCTTTAATTCCCAAATTAGTGGGATGGAAGAGGAGAAGCAATTTGCCTAATGCTTGTTATGAGCTGACCAGTGAATGGTGATGCTGATCAAACTGTCTCTGCTGCATTATCCGGGGAAAGACTATTCCTCCGCGGCTTGTTCTGACCAGAGCACCGCTGAGCTGCTGATGGAGGGTGTGGAAAGGACTGATGGAGAGAACAGAAAATATTTGACTCCAAACACATTTTTAAAACCTGATGGTGTTGATAGTCCTTTCAGTTAAGTTTTGGCCCCACGTCCTCCCTTCATTTATGTAATTATTTGGGGACAGGGATGGCCAAGTGATGATGACTCTTCGTCTGAAACCCAGATTTGCTGGCATCGCCCGCACTGCTGTGGCGCGGGCACTTCCATCTGATGGAAATGGCGCACATTAAGAGGTTTGCTGTCAGGCTTCCAACGGCAGAGATGGCAGGAAGCTTGTTGACTTTAATGTGATTGATTAGTGACCTATATTCTAAATGGTGCACCTCGAAAAGTGTGCAAAATCGTCCTTTCTCGGGTTGGAGATTGCCATTGCACAGCCATGTCAGCTAATCCTAACTGAGCTGTTAAGATGCAGCCCTGGGGGCCTCATGCCATGCTCTGGAGCAGGCTTGTTTCTGCTATCTGTTCTCTGGAGCGGTGTAACCCAGACCCGGCAGCCTCAAGTTGAACTTTTTTGCATAAGGCCAGTTGGAGTGAGTTTCCACTGACTCGGGTGCAAATGAGAACACAACGGAACTCCTTTCTGGCTCCCTTTTATTTTCCCAAATTGCCTCTGGGTGCAATTTCCAGAGCAGGTGTGGCTAGAAGGGCCAGAGGGCCACAGAACCAAGGCAGGGGCCTGAGGGTCACAGAACCAAGGCAGGGTGTCAGCAAACTCAGAGCTCAAGCCAAAGTTTGCTAAGGAAGTTCCTGGTCAGAATGTTCCTTCCTCCCTTGGGAAGCCTGAAGCTTTGCCCCAAGGACCGAAGCCGGGACCTGTGGTCTGCAGCTGTGCAGAGCACTTGGCTTAGGCCTGGCCATCTAGGGAAGCCAGGGGCTATTGCTCACTCATGAGAGGAAGAATCACGAATGGACGAATGGAGGAGAGAGTCAGAGAGAAGGGACTCTTGGAGAAAGTTATCAGCCGAGGATCGGTGAGTTTCGCGTTCCAGGGGCACCCTTCAGCTAAACAGTAAATTGCGAGTCGTCTGGCTCAGGCGCTTTTCCTCCAGGATGAGCGGCACAGTCTATTTTCTGCTTCTCTGACAGAATACCTGTAAGTAAGTAACCTATAAACCACAGGGACTTACTGTCCTGAGGATCTACAGGCTGTGAAGTCCAAGATCAAGGCCCTAGCACATGGTGAGAGCTTTTATTCTGTTATCCTACAGGAAAGGGCAAGGACAACAAGAGAGACAGGGGATATACACGTATGTATATATGTATGCATGTGTGTTTGTAGTGTGCATGTTATGTATCTGTGTGTGCTGTATATGTATGTATGTCCCTCTCTCCCCATTCCTGTCTCCTCTGCTGTTCAGGACTTTGGATTCTGCTGTCTAAGTTATCTAAGGAGAACATTCCAGTAACAGGGTTGACGTGGCCCCTCCCTACACGGTCTTCCACTGCTTCCCGCTGCTCTCATTCATTCACACTGGCACCGTTTCCAGATGAGTGAAAATGCAGAGTAATCTGCTCGCTTAACCTTGCTCCACCTGTGTCCCTGGCTGGCCTCACAGTCATCTCACAGACAGACGACAGGGGTACAGGTCTGCCCAAGCAGAAGGAGCTCCGGGTGGCTTCCCCTTGGGATCATAGGGGTCAGAAAATGGAGACACATCCTTGCACATTCTTCCTGTTTTCACACCCCAAACCCCTGCAGATTAGTAGAACTTTTCAAAGTCAAGCGCCCTTCACCCTGGGCACTCATTGCTGTTCAGCACAGGGTTGAGGCTTTTCTCACTGGGGGAGGCCCCTAATTGCTTAATGGTCACAGTGTGCTCTCACCAGTTGACTTATAAATAAGAGAAGTGAACTTCTGGCTGCTATGTCTGGATGCTGGAAGTACCCAATCAGGACCAATAAGGTTCTGGTGAAGGCTTCCTCTACACTGCGGCTCCTGTTCTGCTTTGTGTTCTTTGTGGCCCGTAAGAGTAGGAGAGCACCCCACAGTCCCTTTCACAGGGCATTGGTCCACTAATGGGACTCCTGGCTCCAGACCCACACCCCAAAGGTCCCACTTTCCACTCCTGTCACACTGGGACTGGGATTCCCACATATAGACTTTTGGGGATGGGGTTTTGTAAATGGAGACTTCTTGTTTGTTTTCCAGCTGCCTAGACCCAAATAATCACACAGAAACTATATTAATTACAACACTTTTTGGCCAATAGCTTAGGCATATTTTTAGCTAGCTCTTACATATTGAATTAACCCATTTTCATTATTTAATGTTTTATCATGAGGCTCATGGTTTGTTACCTCTTGCTTCTTAGGCAGCTACATGGTGTCTGCCTCCTTTGGCAGCTACATGGCTTCTTCCTGATTCTGCCTATTCTCTCTCTATATATCCCTTCCAGCCTGACTATATTCTGCCCTGCCATAGGCCAAAGCAGCTTTATTCATTAACCAATAAAAGCAACACATATACAGAAGGACAGCTCACATCATCTCCCCTTTTCTGTCTAATTAAAAAGGAAGGTTTTAACTTTAACATAATAAAATTGCATATACAAAACAGTCATCAAACAAAAATTATAATTACAATATTTAGTCCTGTTAGGAATTTTTCCTAATGCAAGCTCTGCCAACACAAATATCCCAATCAAGCCAAATCACAAGCCAAATTAAAATATCCAGGCTTAATGGGATTCCTGCGCTCCCAGGTGACCCTGAGGGGGAAGGAAAAGACACCATGTGATCCTCTTTTGGGATCCTCTTTTGACTCCAGGGAGGAGTCAGTACCTGGCATGCTGGGATTTGGAATCCAGACCAATACAACTCTCAGGCCTGGGGGCTGGGGGCTATGCTCCCAACTTAAGTCCATTTATATTTGGTAAATTAAGGAAAATACTCTCTCATCTATCCTATCTTTGAGAGTCTAAAGTTTTATATTTAATTATCAAACATACATATAATAGTAGCCATCATTTATTAAAATTCAAAGCTGGCTTTGGAATTGGATGGTGGCTATCCTTCTTTAAATCCAAGCAAGTTGCTAAAAGAAAAATTCAGAGTTTCTGTCTCATATCAAGAGCCACCTGGTATGGGACAAAAGGAGGATAAAATCTAGGGAACTACTATTATCAAAACTCTGCTTTCAAAAATTTTACTTCTCCCCATATTCATTTTTGTCTCAATGGTACCTTTTGTTAGATATATGTCTATAAAAATAATGCTTAAGTTTTCCACAATGAACAATAAATTTTCCTGCAGTAATCTTTGAAGTATCCAGGAAGAAGATGGAGCCCCACAGCAATGACCCCATCTGGTTGATATGATGTCATTATGCTGGGGTCCCATAGCAATGACTCCACCTGGTTGATATGATGTCATTATGCTGATAGCACCACTTTAAGATGAGTTTTAGGTTATAAACTGCTCGAGATGATTTCAACTTGGCTCGCTGAGATGGTGCACCTTCTTACAATGTTCTGGCCAGAACTTCAAATAAGAACTTCAGAAAAATCCTAATGACTACTCAGAGACTATCTGCAATTATACCAGACAGTAATCTTGAAACTTAACCATTATTTTAATTTTTAAGGATCCCATAGAAATTATATCACCCCCATGACAGCTGAAAGTAATTCTAGAAAACGTCATCCTCTCTCTCAACAAAGTTTGTCCTCATGGTTAGGGACATCTATTAAGGGTTGGTTATAACTGATACAGGGTTGAGGGTGCAAATAAAGTAGGCTCAGAGATCTCTCCTGAAAAAAAATGGTGGGGGAAATGGATGGGATGGGATAATAGGTAGATTAGTTTGATCTTACTCACACTAATAATAGTAGTAATACTGAGACTACTTATGATCTGTTCTTTATAGACAATTTACATTGGCATAGATTCTTGCATATTGATACAAATTCAAATTATATTTGTTATATTGAACATTGTCCTACTTCTGTTTCCAATATTTGTGCGCCTATGCATAGTTATTTTGTCATATTGTATGCATGCATGTTTCTACCTCTGCTTAAGATACTTTGTATATTGATGCAATTTTAGGATATATTTATCATATTGCACTATGCATTTCTACTTTTGATCAAGATACTTATATATTGTTTACATTTAGACATCACTGTCCTCATTTGCTGCACATTTGTTTAAAGACCGTTTAATTTTTTTAATATGAAGCCTTAGTCTTTAAGCTATATAGGTATTAAAAATTACAGGTCAACAGTCCTCCATGTTTGTGATACTTATAGTTAGATTAATCAGGTTCTTTAGATGCATAGAGAGTGTATTCTGCATAGATAGATAATCCTCAAATACTTCAATTTGTAGAATATGGTATTTAAATAATTTGGGATTCTGTTGACATGAGACACAATTGCTCCTGGAAGCACTGATCTATTCCTCAGAGAATGTTGGGTACTGAAGACACTCCACTTGGAGCTTGTTTTCTTCTTGGCAAAACTGGTCATTGGGCAAAGAACTGCCCCTGCCTTGACCACTGACAAATGCACGGTGTCCAGACTGGACAAGCAGGATACAAGCAAAAAGACTGCCAAACCTTGCCAAGACAGGATAAGACAGATTTTCAAATTTTCCTGCTTCTAAAAATGGTCTGTCAGATACTCTAGGCCTTAGCCAACGTTGGTTGCCCCAGTGTGCAAATGAGACTTTGGGTAATTGCTCAGGTAGCCAGTTGTCTCTGTCATTTTTTGTTGTTGTTGTTGTTGTTGTTGTACCTTTTGGAAGTTGCTTAATTGCACTTCGTATTTACTCAAGTAATATTATTTCCCTTCTCAAGTCTTTGATGAGGTTGAAGACTAGATAGTTATAGTTACTTTCCTCTCATGACTTAGCCAAGCTATTTTTAATATAAGACTTAGACTCCTTAGGATAGGAGAACTATGGAAACATTTAGCATATTTTTTTTTGTTTGATGTTGTTCATGTTGGTTGTAATTCTAATTTTATGTATGTTTTGCCCCTTCTTTTCTCTGGATAATACTTGATATTTGTTCTTATTGTATATGGTTTTGTATTAGGTGTAGAACTCTCTTATTTAGACAGAAGGGGGAGGTACTGTGGGAACTCCTTCAGCCAATAGTCTTTAAGATACCTGCTCACTTTGGGTGTGGTCTCATATACTATAAGTGCAGACAGAAAGTGTACATGGGCCTCTTGCCTGCTGGACTTGGTTCCAATTCCCAGCTCACGCAGAGGACTGCAGATCGCTACTCTTTCTGTGAGTTTATCACTAGATAAATAAACCTTTGTTATACTCTATTCCAGGCTATTGTGGAACTCTTTTGTATGCCAGCAGCGTAGGGTCTGCAATGAGGGTAGGTTGTGGGTGGGGAGGCGTCACGAACATTCTGTCTCTGTGCTGCTGTGTTTGAGCCTCTCGGAGATGTTTTCCTGATATTCACTCATGTTTTCATGTTTATATGGCTGTTATAAAACCAGTGAGATTTAGAGAATGCAAATTTTTATTAAAAATTGGAGCAAAATTTTCTACCCAGCTCCAAGTCAGCATCTATTTGCTCTGCCTGGTATTCTAATTACTTGAGAAATATTCTCAGTGTGAGGCATGGCAGCACAGGCCTGCAGTGTGAGCATGTGCGAAGCCGAGGGAGGAGAAAGCAAACTGAAGCCAGCCAGGGCTACATAGAGAGTCTGAGGCCAGCCTGGACCATTATAGCGAAGCTCTGTCTTAAAGAAACAAAACATATTTCTTTTAAATTTTATTCTTGTGTGTGTGCTTTGCCTGCATTTATGTCTATAACATATGTATGCCCACAGAGGTCAAAAGAGGGCAGAGCCCTCCCCTGGAACTGGAGTTACAGATAGTTGTGAGCTGCCATGTGGATGCTGGAAATTACACCCAGGTTCTTTGGGAGAGCAGCTAGTGCTCTTAGCCTCTGAGCCATCTTTCCAACTCCAAAGCGTATTTGTGGCTTTGACTTTTCTGCCTGTCAAATGGGCACATTGAACAAAATCAGTGGCTTTCTAATTTTCTTGTATGACAGTAGGAGCTGAGACAAAGAAAGGGAGCAGGGAAGAGATCAATGAAGTTCTTGAGTGTTGTGTCCCAAATTTGTTTTCCCCGTGATCCCTGTTTCTACTGCATTTTCCTCTATAATGTGGTGAACTTTAGAAGCACATATGTCATGCTCCAGCAGAACGGAGTGCCTGGAATTGCAGGACTCTGTCATCAAAATCTGAATATTCATGAGCAACCTTAGACGCACATGCATAAATCAATTCCAATCCAGTTACAGAAGAAGCATTGCTGTGTGCTGACACGGCCTCCCATCTTTTACTTTAGGGGATGCTGGGCTGCTAGGCTAAATGTGGCTGCTGGAGCTCACAGTAAGGCAAACCCGTATGACAGTCCCATGCAGGTGCAGCCATCTGATGGAAGTGTTTGTATGAAGATTTGAGGAGCCTCACGAGGGAAAACCTGTCAAGGAGACGGACCATAGTTCAGGCATCTCAGTTTACCTTCCTTGCAGGCAATGAAATGAGGCCTACACAAAAATCTGTAAGGTGCATATCCGTGGTCCCTTGGAAGGAGGGCATGAGCTTGGCTTTTCCTTGGTTAGTCAAGGAAGGGACAACACTAACCTGGGCTACAAAGGTCCTCAAATGAAAGAGACAGTGAGGTGTTCCAGGAGAAGGGACTCAATATGTAAAGGCACAGAGGACTGAGAGAGGCAGTAGTCAGGGGTTACCGAGGTAACAGGCAGGAAAATGGCCTGGGGTCTCCATGCCAGAGTCACCATGATACTTGGAAGGAAAGGTCGAGTTTACACAGTGAACTGAAAGCAAAGCAAAGAGTTGGGGCTTAGGAAAAACTGGATTTTCCCTTTCACCGTGGAAGAGGTCAGATCAGCAGAGCTTGAAGCCTGGCAGTGGCAGAGGCGGTGGGGTGCATAGGAAGAGGAATGGGCCCAGGTAAGAGGGTTGTGCTCTAATCCAGTTGCTGAACAGGGAGTGGCAGGGGCCACCTCCTAATCAAGAGATCAATCCCACCTAGTCTTGTATGAATGCACAGTGGCCTGCCCAGCTCCACACTCCCTTACAGAGACCAAGGAAGAGGAGCTGCTGTAGGGAACATTTGCAAGGGGAGATGTTGCTCAACTTTCATAATCTAAGAAAACTATAACTCTGTATTCAAAGTACTTCTCAGAGAAGCCAGGCAATTTGGGTTTACCATAGAAAAGTTACTTAGCAACAGACTGCGAGCTTTTGACTTTGTGTTGAGTGGCGAGTCAGGTACAGAGCTAGGCACTCTGATCTGTCATTCCTGAGCATCACACTGAGCTCCGAAGGGGAGATTTATCAATCCCACTGACAGGTGGTAGGTTGTGGCTCCTGGGACTAATCTGCAAGCCCAGGGCCACAGAGAAGTTAAGCTGTACTTGGGGAAGTCAACCATTCTTGCCTTCCCCAGGCCAGGATTCCTCCTAGGAAAGGTAGTGAAGATAAAGTTTGTTGGGCTTCTAATCCTTCAACACAGCTTCATCATCGTGGAGTCTCCCCTAGTGTCGGGGGATCAGGCCTATTGGGGTTCTTTCTCATCTTTGCTGACCATCAAATCATCTGATGACCTAACCAAATTTAGTCCCTTGTCCTGCAGAAGGGACACAAAGGGAAGATATTGCAAGGGTCAACTGGGAACACTGAAATTCTTTGGAAGTTGTAAACTGCAGTTTGCAGTAAAGAAAAACCATGCAAACATCTTCGTGAGTATCTGTTGTAAGTCAGCTCTAACCAGGACAACCGGGGCAGCCCAGAGCTCTCCTCAGACACTCAGATGCACCTCTCCCCTCCACCACCCTCCTCTTCTTCCTCCCTTCCTTCCTCAGTCTCACTCTCTTCCATGCATCTTTCTCTTTGGGCTTATGAGCTGACTGAGCTTTCCTTTTCAGACTCATCTCAGTGCTGCTTTAGTCTGATCTTTGCCCTCATATATAAAAGAAGAGCTATGAATAAAGATGAAAGAGCAGAGGAACAGAAGGTGATGGGGCAGGGTGCTGGCCCCTGTAAGGCCACCCAGAAAGGCTTTTCTGGAGAGGTGCTATTAGAGTCAAGACCCACATGAAGTAACAGAGCATCCCTGCTGCTTTCTGGGATGTGTTAGGTAGAGGGGAGCCCAAGTTCTGGTGTCTGAGAATTAGGTAAAGTTGTATCCACAACACTTAACGCACAGCACGCTCTCACTAACAAAGACTTTACTCAACTGCAAAGCCAAGCCAATATAGACCAGTGACCTGTTTATTAATAGATCCCTGCATGGGCCCTTTAAGATGTAGTGAGACATAGATCAGATGTCCTCACTGGGGTGTGCTTCTGGATGCCTCAGTCTTTTGGCTGACCCACTGTCACAGGTTCATTCCTGTCTCCGGGGTACCAGTAAGCTTACCTTTTCCCAGAGCACATCTCCCATTTGGGAGTGTCAGTCAGAGCATCATTGAAGCGTGTGTGGCCACCTTCCATCCTGGCCTTCCACCCTTGGCTATGAAAGCAATGTTGTTGACAAAAGTTGATCCATACATTTACTTCCTAACCTGCCTGTCCATTGGTTCTATGTGGTCATTCTATTGAGAGTCTCAAATTGAATTTGTATGGATTGCTCATGCAAAAAGCTTTTTCGAGAGAGTGGTGGGCAGACTCCTGGAGTGGGAGGGGGCTAGTCTATGATGGGCTTGACTTGAATATATTCTTCCTCCTTTTCCTCACGCTACCTCATTCCATGAAGCCAGAGGTGAAATGAAAGCATATTCTCTCAATGGAGGGGATTTTGAGCAGCAAGGGCTTAATAAAGTACTAAGATTTAGGAGTTGCTTTGCTCTGGGTCACGGGAGGCAATGGACAGCAGAAGAGTTCCTGTCTGTGCTCTGCTGTCTCTTCCCTCACCACACACACTCAGAAGCCATCTTGACATGCTCCCTTACCTCAGATGCCTTGGCCTCACTTCCTGTAACTGCTGGAGGTTCAGGCGGGCACTGGTGAAAAGTAGCCAGCTTGCTTGAGCCCAGTATGCCCCACAGTGTGGAGGGGAAGCTGTCTGAAGGGAGAGGGTGACGGCCCCATCCAGAGGCCCAGCCTAGCTGACAGGAATCCTAGTGACTGGAGCATCGCAGAATTTCCTTTGAAATTCCCACGGCCTCCCTGGGCCCCTTCCCATGCCTTCTGACATCAAGGTGTCCTTGCCTGTGGTGAAAGTATCATAGTTGGACTTGAGAAGTAGCATGAAAGGAGCTCAGGTCTGATTGGAAAATACAAATTCTGTGTTTATGAAGCATGATGGGAACTGTACAGCCAGTGTCAGCATGGGGGTTTGCAGCCCAGCTCCCCACCTTGACCTGCTTTGGTCTCAGTTTCACGGTCTGTGAAACAGAAAAGGGCACCGTTTAGCCTGTCGGCATTGTCATGAAGATGGAGGGAACGCTTGTGTCGCACAAAGAGCCTGCGGTAGCGTGTACTCGTGATGGCTGTCCATCTTATGATAGCCCAGTTTCTCTCCTGATTGGAGCATCTGTTTGTGGCATCCAGATCAAAACACCCATCTAACCCGAGGCTACGTACAAAAGGGCAGCTTCAAGCCCACCTTCCTTCTTGAACAGCTTCATATGAAGCTCCAACAGAGGTGTGGCGGTTTGCAGGAGATCTCAGAAACGGTGGTCAAGTTAAGCCAAAAAAGAAAGAAGGGAATAAAGGACAATGTTTTGGACATATCTGTAAGGCAGCTTTTAGTGGGCATCCTGACTGACTGTGTTCTATTTGGGGATGGGACTCCCGAGGTGAGGTATATCGTCGCCATTGGATGTTTACACACATCTGCAGGCCACTGCTCTTCTCGCTCCATCCTAGGTGACACGAGTACAGTCCCTCCAGGAGCATCGCTGGGGTGCAGAGTCCCAAAGCACCATTCAGCCACTCCGTGCCTCACTTCCTTTGTCTGTAGAACTGCAGCCACGCCTTGTTACCAGCCTCCAGATGAGCCAATGAGATGGCAGACACCGTTCTTTCATCAGCATGGGGCTGTAGTCATTATACACAAATACAGTTCAGGAGCAAGTGCACACAGTGTTTCTTCATTCGTGGAGGACTGTGTGTGAGACAAACTAGAAAGCTTTCAAAGCCAAGGCAGAGTATAAGGACAAATTTAGGTCAACTCACAAGCCAGACATGAAGTTTGAGAAGGCTAGCCATACGAAAGTTTGCTTTATGACACTCTCAGTTGTCGCTGTGTTTAAAAGCTGTGTCGTCTTTATGAGATTGTTTGCATTAAATATTTGTTGGGTGGATAAGTAGTAAATACTACACCATTCCTGGATCACTTTGAAGTTCTTACAAAGCAATTTAGCAGTAGTCTTTGCGGGAGCTTTCGGGCATGGGACTACATTTTAAAAAGTTTCTCTCCATAACCCACTTGGGTTTGCTGCATTCCCCACCGGGCAGGTCTCTGGGCTATCTTGGTGGTCTGGATGGCTCACCCTCAGATGGAATATCATGGCCTGAGGCTGGAGCAGATGGATCCAGCTTCTCAGTTATGTCTCTCTTGCTGTACAGACCGTTCACATCTTTCTGGGCGCCTGAGAGGTGTCTCAAATAAGTTGACATCAAAGTAGTTTGGAAAGGGTAGTAAGATGGCTTTCAAGCAAAGCTCATTCTTATTCCTCAGGAGTAGGAATTCCATTTCCACACTAAATGAGCCTTCCAGACCCTGCTCTTTGGAGGGGGTGGGTATTTATTTCCTATTTCCCTTCTTCACCTAGTAAAGAGACAGCCTCTCCCTTTAGCCCCCTCTTGAGCCTCTTCAAAAACTCCACCCTCTCCGGCTTCAGACCTCTTGAATCTCTTAGGAGGTGTTTCTTTCTGAATGTTTGTGTCATCTTCCCTGGGGATGAATTGGATAATTCCTAATTGTTTGACCACATTGGCGTGGGTCTCTCGAGGTCTCTGGGGGTCCCTGTTGTTCTAGGGTTTGCTTGCTGGGCCTTTTGCCATTCGTGTTTAACAGCGCAGGAGTTTGGTGAGTTTTTCCCACACGAGCGCTCCATCAGTTCCGGGTGCTGTTGCTGGACTCTGCTCTTTTCCTGCGGAGGCATTTCAGCTGAGCCCCATAACCTGTTAAAATCATTCTTAAAATCCATTTACTTTGCCACCTTCACTCTTTCCTGTACCTCTAGCCTGACCAGTAGGACACACTGGTCATACCCTTCAGTTCTATTTCTTCCCACTCAAGCTCCAATTGCCTGTGTGGAAGGGAGAATAGAAGAAACACACCTTGGATCTTTCATTTGCACGGGTTTAACAATAGCCCCCATCTCTCATGCTTGTAAAGAGCGTACGGTCTCTTGTTGGACCAAACATTTCATGTTGGGACAGTGTTGGGTTTCATTTCCCACACAAGTTGATTTCATTCATAAATGTCACAAGTAGCCCAAGAAATGCTGTTCCTGTGTTTCAGAACTTTGGATTTTGATAAAGGAGACACACAGCAAACAGATCGCCATCTTCCTTGAAGTGGAAAAGGAGACCTGAGTGGCAGGGCAAGCAGCGAGCTACTCGGTGGCTTCTTTGGCCCAGCTCACACTCCCTCTGTTCGTGCACATCAGACCCCAGTGAGGATTTGAAACAGGGGTAAGCATTTGCAATCAGTGTCTCTCTTACCTGTGAACCCTATTTCTCTCCATGTCAAATTATCACATACACATACCACCGGTTTTCATGAGAAACCTGTGAAATGTCACTGACCCTGAACAACTGAAGGTGACTCCCAAAATGCACCTTATACTTGGGTTCCTCAAATATGGTCACCTAGCTGAAATCTCTGAGATGCCAGGATTCAGGGAACTATCTAGACAAAAGTCTCATTCTGAAAGCTGCTCAAATTTTATACCCCAACAGTTCTTAGAAAGTTCACAAGGAGCTGGGCAGTGGTGGTGCACACTTTTACTCCCAGCACTTGGGAGACAGAGGCAGGCAGATCTCTATGAGTTTGAGGCCAGTCCCATCTACAGAGTGAGTTCCAGGACAGCCAGGACTAGGACTACACAGAGAAACCCTGTCTCAAAAAACCAGGGGAAAAAAAAGAAAGAAAGGAAATAAGGAAGGAAGAAAACAAGAAAGGAAGGAAGGAAGGAAGGAAGGAAAGAAGGAAGGAAGGAAGAAAACAAGGAAGGAAGGAAAGAAGGAAGGAAGGAAAGAAGGAAGGAAGAAAACAAGGAAGGAAGGAAAGAAGGAAGGAGGGGAGGAAGGGAGGAAGGAAGGGAGGGAGGAAGGAAGGAAAAAAGTTAGTTCATAGGGCAGGGCACTAGCTCCCCCTGGAACCCATCAATCATAAAGTGGGACACAGAGCTCCAATTTGCAAATCAAATTCTTTCTGCTCTTGCACAATATTTCATGACATTTGAGCCATGATTACCAGGCTATCAAGGGGGAGACAGATGAGCTAAACTGAAATAGTCACCCCGATACTTGTCACCAGGACTTTAGTTCCTGTTGTTATAACAAAATACCCCCAAAGCGTCATACTTTGTAAAGAAATCTTAATTACCTCACACTTTCGGAGGCTGAAGTTCATTCCCTTGCTCCACCTTTGCTGAGGGCCCTCTGAATGTGCACGGTACAATGGAGAAGCGCCAGAGGAGTGGAGCAGGAGAAAGAGGCCGCATTGTGTGGCCGCCCGCACTTGTAAGAACGCTCATACAATAATGAACTCAGTAAAGAGATTAGAATTCATTCCTTCTAGGAATAGCAACTGACCCCACTTATGAAAGTTTGCATGACCTCAGCACTGCTCCACCAAAGACCACCTCTCTAGCACATGAATCTTTGCAAGACACATTCAAAGCATGTCCAAACCATAGCAAAAGCTAAGAGCATCCCGATGACATCAGCTCAGTGAGATTTTCTATTTCTAGTTGGGTACAAATCACATTGGGATTTGAGGAGATTGTAAGATGTTAAATTTTCCTGAAAATGTATAGAAATGAAATCATGGTCTCTGCTTCCTTATCAGTTGACTAAGGGGACTCATGAATACATTGACCGAGTCTCCTCCTTACCATGTCTGTCCCTCTCCTCAGTCCCCCACCCCCACTTTCTTCTGCTCAACGGATTACTATCAGTCCCACTTTAGCTACTTGATGACTCTTTGCCACTGTTCAGACTGAACAGTCCTGCAGCTGGTCCCTCAGTGCCAGGTCTAGCTGTACAGTGCGCTAATGCCGCTTACTCTAGGAATATCTGTGTGGCATTCCCTCCTTGCCTGCGAGTCAATGTATTTTTCCCTTTGTGTTCACAGATCCTTCATTTAGTGACAGCTGCCTCTTTCAATTTTCCAGACTAGGAAATGGGATGCAAGGGGATTCATACTTTACTTGAAATCGTACACAAAATCAGCAGCCCGAGCTATTGACAGGGATCATTGTATGTCTGTTGTGCCATGAAGGCGGAATGTGAAGTGACTGCCCCCTTTCTTTCATACATTCCCTCACATGGATGTAGAGTTCCATGCAAGAGCCTTGAGCTCTTGACTGGAAAGGGAAGGCCTGGCTTCCAAACTGACTTGGCCTCACCGAGCAGTACGGCATCAGTGTACTGATTTATGCTCTCTGGCTGCAGTGTCGTCTTTAAAATTAGAGAGGAGGGCAATGACTAAGGAAGCTCTTTTCCCGCTTGAGCAGTTCACTCTCCTGTGATTGACATGTGACAATCATGGGTTCAGTGGCTATGACAGGGGTGACTGAATACCCGTGTCACAGGGACAGAGCCAGTCACATCTGTTACCCCAGCATTCCTGTCAGAACCCCCCTTTCATTTTCACATCCCAGTTCAGATGATAGCTATGTCTCACTGCAAAATACAGCAGCTGGACCCCCAACCTTCTGCTAGTCTAACAGCAGCAGAATGGCAGAAACTGCCGTGTGGACGGTGGAGCTGCCATAGAGGCATGCTCCAGTGGCCCACTTTTGAGAAGTACAAATGCCACCAAGACTCCAGAACTCTGAAATATGGCAATTTTGTACCCAAGCGAGAGTACATCTTTCCACTTGGCTGTGTTCATGGGCTGTGATGCACCTGAGCCAAAATGCCGGCCAGTGGGAGGGCTCTACCTGCTCCTGATAAGCAGGGCTTTGAGGGTTGGAGTCTCCGTTTTTTGTTTCAGAAGGCAGGGAACTGGTTTTGTTAGCCACAACAAACAGACTAACAATGGAAAAGGCGTTTCCATTGTCGCTTGGGGTAGAGAAGAGGCCTGCTTACCACAGCATCAGACTGTTCTCCTGTTTCCCTTGGAGACTAGCCCTCTTCCCTGACTGAAGGTTTTTACTGACAAGGTGGGTGGCTGGTGAGTGAGATGTTAATTTTTCTACAGCATCATCTGAGGCCTGCAGTGTGTGGAAGTCCCAAGTCCAGTCTGTGGCGAGAGGCTTTTACCTTTTTTTTGATATAGAATGTTAACACAAATCAGACTGTGAGAAGTGGCCTGTGGTCAACATGTCCCTTTGCTGTGCCCTACAGTGCTCTTCAGCAAGCGTAAGGAACTGGTAGTTCATAATGTCAAGGTCTAGACCCCAAAGTCTGAGAAAGTCACCTTGTAAAAACTGTAGCCTACACAGAACCAGCCTGTATTTTTCCAGGACACCATGAGGAGTTCAAGACACCCTTGAGCCCCTTGTCTTCACAGGGCTGTGACAGGTAAGACTTTTCTCTTGTAAGTGGTTACAACATTCCTGTCCTTAAAAGGATGGGGGTTTCCAGGAGTCGCTTGTCTGAAGATGTCTTTGGGACAAACTGCCATCACGTGCAGGTGACATTCTAATATGCTTCAGTGGGACTGGCTCGATTTGGCTCCCAGGGCACCCTAGCTCTGCTGGAACCTAAGGGTTTGAGGCTGTCTGTCAAGTCCTTCAGGTAATGCTTAGCTGTGAGGAAGACTGCAGCAAGTTATAAACAGTCCAGCAACCCCAGCCAAGGAGAAAGACTGCCTGAGGATGTCTCTGTGGGGCAGGCAGCAGGAACTCCATGCTGAACCACAGCATGCCTGAAAACCATTAACGCGCAGAGGCGACAGACACATTGTCACCAGGTGAAAAGAGAGCCATGGGGAAATGAGCCATGAACATGAAAGAGGAGAAAAAGGCGGCCTGCGAAGTGTGTGCTGCTGAGAGGGCTTCAGTGGAGAAGCCCACGGTGCAGATTCTCTCGTGGACACTTGCGGCAGGACAGAGCGCCCAGCATGAGTAGGATAGATATGGGATAGAAGGGCCTACAGGTTCTTTTTTTATTGTTTTTATTGAGCTATATACGTTTCTCTGCTCCCCTCCTTTTTGACCCCCCCTTCTACTCTCACCCCTGATCCCCACGTTCCCAATTTACTCAGGAGATCTTGCCTTTTTCTACTTCCCATGTAGATTAGATCCCATGTATGTCTCTCTTAGGGTTCTCTTTATTGCCTAGGTTGTCTGGGATTGTAGACTGTAGGCTGGTTTTTCTTTGCTTTATGTCTAAAAGCCACTTGTGAATGAATACATATTATATTTGACTTTCTGGGTCTGGGATACCTCACTCAATATGACATTTTCTAGATCCATCTATTTGCCCACAAATTTCAAGATGTCATTATTTTTTTCTTCTGTGTAGTACTCCATTGTGTAAATGTACCACATCTTCTTTATCCATTCTTCGGTCAAGGAGCATTTAGGTTGTTTCCAAGTTCTGGCTATGACAATAATGCTGCTATGAATGCAGTTGAACACATGTCCTTGTGGTATGATTGAGCACCCTTTGGGTATATACCCAAAAAGTGGTATTGCTGGGTCTTGAGGAAGGTTGTCTCCTAATTTTCTGAGAAATCGTCACGCTGACATCCATAGGGGTTGTACCAGCTTGCATTCCCACCAGCAATGCAGAAGTGTTCCCTTTTCCCCACAACCTCTCCAGCATAAGATCTCATCAGTGTTTTTGATCTTGGCCATTCTTACAAGTGTAAGATGGAATCTCAGAGTTGTTTTGATTTGCATTTCTCTGATGACTAAGGATGTTGAACATTTCCTTAAATGTCTTTCAGCCATTTGACATTCATCTGTTGAGAGTTCTCTGTTTAGGTCTGTACCCCATTTTTTTAATTGGATGATTTGTTCTTTTGATGACTAATTTCTTGAGTTCTTTGTCTATTTTGGAGATCAGTCCTTTGTCTGATGTGGGATTGGTGAAGATCTTTTCCTGTTGGAGGAGGCCACTTGTTGGTTCCCAGCTGCTCAGCCTCAAAATAATCAAGCAGAAACATTATTTAAATCACTGCTTGGCCCATTAGCTGTAACTTCTTATTGGCTAACTCTTACATCTTAATTTAACCCATATCCATTAATCTGTGTATCTTCACATGGCTGTGGCTTACTGGATAAAGTTCCAGCATCTGTCTCCAGCAGGGCTACATGGCTTCTGTCTGACTCTGCCCTTCTTTCTCCCAGCATTCAGTTTAGTTTTCCCCGCCTAACTCTGTTCCACTATAGCTCTGCTGTAAGTCCAAATCAGTTCTTTTATTCATTAATGGTAATCACAGCATACAAAGGGAAATCCCACATCATTTTCCCATTCTGTAGTCTGTTGTTTTGTCTTGTTGACTGTGTCCTTTGCTTTACAGAAGCTTTTTAGTTTCAGGAGGTCCTATTTATTAATTGTTTTTCTCAGCGTCTGTGCTGCTGGGGTTATATTTAGGAAGTGGTTACCTGTACCAATGCATTCTAGTATACTTCCCATTTTCTCTTCTATGAGGTTCAGTGTGGTTGGCTTTATGTTGAGGTCTTTGATCCACTTGGACTTGAGTTTTGTGCATGGTGATAGATATGGATCTATTTTCATTCTTCTACATATTGTCATCCAGTTATGCCAGGCTTGGACCTGCTCCCACTGGTGTCCATGTCTTAAGCCTGCTTCCACAGAACTCACTAGCCTGGGCCCAGTCCCATGAAGGCTGCTGGGTTGGGCCTGCTCTGGTGGAGGTTGTTGGTTTGGGCCTGCTCCAGCAGAGGTTCAGGCCTAGAGGTTCTTAATTTGGTTATGATTTTGTCAATGGTTCCAGAACTTTATAGATTTTAAAATCTAAACTTCAAGAACATATTATCCAATTCAAAAGTTTTCATGACTGATCCATCCTGAAAACCAGTGCAGGTCCTTCAGGAGTCTTCTTGGGTAACTCACAGGCTTTTCAACATGGCTCAATCAACACCACTAGCTTCTGGAACAGTCACTGTTCTCCTGTTGACCCCACGCTGGTCCAGTCTGATTTGTTTTATCAGAGAAACCAATCACTGAGAGGTGGTAGAAAGGTGTGTCAATATGGATAGACATGAGTTCCTGGGTTTGTCCTTGATTTGGGACAAAATAGTTAACCTGTCTGTTTTCCTACCTGTCAAACAGACAGTAATGGCTATCACTTGGGGATGTTGTGAGAATTAAAAGTAAATTCAGTTGCAGCCTGCAGGGGCTGCTAGGGCAGACCTCAAGTGACAGCTTGGCTAGAATCTCTTTCCTATTCTTCTACATGAATATGTACTAAGTAGGTTAGATGTGAGGTATGCCTAAGGGTAGGAGATGGTTGTAGTAGGTGTGGGGAGAGCTAGGGCACCTGCCAGCGTGTAGTGTTCTTTCTCTTTAAAAGATTTTGTTTTTATCTTTATTTTTGAGACATGGTCTTGCCATGAAGTTCATAGCTGGCTTGAACCTCACTATGAACACCGGGCTGGCCTCAAAATTACAGAGGTCCACCTGTCAGCTTCCTGAGTGCTGGCATTAAGGACTGGAGCCACTATGTCAGGCTTTGAAAATAATCCCAAGTTTTTGAGTCCAAGGGCGGTCAAGTGGCCTAGAGACTTATGGATAGAAATAGAAATAGAGGCCATTTACTAAGGGAGTGAAAACACCCCCAAGCATGGGAATGAGGTAGTAATGTAAGAGTAAAACCCAAAAAATGTCAGGTCATGTGGCACATGACCCTCTAGGACATTTACATAGCACTGACCTTGACCATGCGCATATCTCATGGGCTTTTATCATTCTCTGTTAGATGATGTCCTGAGGTGGAAAAGGACTTCTATCTTTCCTCTTGCCTGCTAGCTTCCTTTATGTGTTAATCTTGATGTGACTCTCTCCTGCCCTTACTATATGGTTGCGATGAGGGGAGGCGCCTGAGAGCACACGGCCTTTAGCCTTTAGACACATTCTCATTTTCCCCAAACTCACAAAGATGCCCACAGCAGGGCCCCTTGTCTTTCCCTGGCTGTGTTTGTTCTGCTTTCCCCACATATTGTTGCCCAAGGTCCTCAGATGATAAAGTCCTTGGGTGCCTCTGGCTACCCTTGTGTTTTTAGCCCCATTTTCTTCAGGTTCTGAGCTGGGAAAAGACATTTGGGATCAGCACTTGGGTACCCTGTCTATGGAAATACAATTTGGTAATTTGGCTGGAGCTCTGTTGACAAGTCACGGTAGGGCTTCCACACTTCACTCCACACAGAGGCAAGCAATCGCTCTCTGACTCCCTCCGATATGTACATTATACAGTCACACAGTATTTTCCATGAAGCTTCCTCAAATACCTTCAGTGCTTTCACCAGAGATCAGTCCTTAGGAAAAAATCCTGGCAGATTTCATCTGGTGCCTTGCTTCCATGACGTATCAGAACTTGAATCTGAAAGTGACCTTCCAGGAAACTGTATTGCACGACAACAAAAGCTGGAGGGTAAAGTAGGAAACCCGTTCCTGCAAGGGTTGTTAGTAACCGTGAAAGCAGCAAGCTCGTGACCTCGGAGCATCCCACAGGAAACCAGTGCTGGTCAGGCTGAGTGTTCCCACTGCAAGTATTACAGTGTCACAAATGCTTGAATGTTTACAGTCATTTCTTTCTTCCTGGTGCAACTGGGACTCTGACAATGCAATTTCTCCTTGCAGAGGATATTATGTCCTGTCATACCATGTCTCCTCAAGAACGTGAAGTCGTACTTCAGAATCAATATTTCTTAATGGCTATTTCAACAGCTCTTAGAGGGCTAGGGTTTGAAGGTGCACGGTGAGGGAATTACCAAGGAGCCACATGGCCTCAGTCAGCCGTAGCGAGAACACTGCCTAGTGTCCTGTTCTTGCCCAGATTTCCTGATCACCTGCCTGTGCAATGGTGGGAGGAACTCATGAGTTTGTGGGGTGTGTGTGTGTCTGTCTGTCTGTCTATGTGTTTTTAGATTTCTGCGAAGGCTTAGAGGGCACATGTGTTTGGATGCAGGTCTGACCCTCCAGGACAGCATGGAGGCAACACTGTTCTGAAGTCAGTAAAGCAGCACGGGCCGTGCTCCACAACACTGTGGACACGTTTTGTAAAATTCTTCATACGTGTGTTGTGAAGCATTGTTGATATTTGCAACAGTATTACATGTGAATGTAAATGCATTGCTACTACATACCGTCTGTAGCTTTCTAACCTTGTTCTGAAGAAAGAAGTCTTATGTATCAAAAAAAAATTACAAGCTGTTTTATTTCAGTCTAAGTATTGTATAGGATGTCTCATTAAAACTTTGATTTCTCCTTCCTGTTGTCACTGATGACCCAATGAGAGGTCAGAAAACTGGGGTGGGACCTTATCCTTAGAGGTACAGGTATCCAAAGAAGGAAGTAGATTGTGCATGTATGCCCAAACCCTAGTCAGCAAATGAGCTCTGCCCATGCATGGCACAGCACACAGTAGGAAGCAGAGGTGGCATGGGAGGGAGGATTTTTAAATTATCAGGAGTCTCAGAATCACCCGCCCTCTGTTTAATAACCAGAAAGCTGGACTTATAACTCTTATCAAGCCATGTGGTGGGGCCTGCATCATTTCACCAATTTCAACAAACTGTCCCAGCACTGAGGGAGATTAGACAGTGTGTTTATTTTCTGTGGCATTGTGGCTGTGTTCTCTTCAAGAGAATGAGATATGAAAGTAGAGGTTTACTCAGAGACATCGTCCATGGGTCCTGTGACATGAAAGAGTCCAGCAACTTTGCTTCTGTGCCCAGGTAAGTAACTGCAGGGTGTTTTCTTCCTCTGGGATGTAAATTCTGAAAGAAGAGGACGGGCCCCTGTGTGCTCTGCTTTGATGTAGCTAGGCCTGGAAGCTGGCAGGGTGGGGAAGCCTGCAAAACAGGCAGAGTCCAGAGAATCCCACCAGCTTCAAAACAGGCGGAGTCCATAGAATCCCACCTACTCCAAACTGCAAAGAAGATTTAATTATTATGAAAAATCAATGATCAAGAGAGGAGTTTGTGTTTGTCCACAGCCTCAGACCAAGGGGATTCGGGGCTGCGAAGATGGAATAACTAAAACAAGGTGGATCCCTCCAGGGCTCCTCTGTCACTATTGCACTGGGGAGAGAGACTGCCATGGCACCTGTGCAGGGTAGTTTTATGTCAACTTGACACAAGCTAGAGTCATCAGAGAGTGGGGAGCCTCATATGAGATAATGCCTCCAAAAGACCAGGCTGTAAGCAGGCTTGTAGGGCGCTTTCCTAAACAGTGAATGATGAGAGAGGACCCAGCCCATTGTAGGTGCCGTCATCCCTGGGCTGATGGTCTAGGGTTCTACAAAAAAAACAGATTGAGCAAGCTATGAGGAACAAGACAGTAAGCAGTATCTTCCATGGCCTCTGAATTAACTTTTGTTTCCAGGTTCCTTCCCTGCTTGAATTCCTGTCCTGACTTTCTCTGATAATGAACTATGACGTGGAAGCCAAATAAACCCTATTCTCCCCAACTTGCTTTTTTGGTGTAGTAGGTCCTTCAGTATTTGTGTTGCTTTCATTGGTTGAATAAAGAAACTGCCTTGGCCTTTTGATAGGGCAGAACTTAGATAGGCCAGAGGGCGGGGGAAGGAAAGAGAACTGAATGCTGGGAGAAAGAAGGCAGGCAGAGAGAGCTGCCATGGAGTTGACAGAGTCAAAAATGCTGAATTTTTCCCCATAAGCCACGACCTCGTGGTAAACACAGATTAATAGAAATGGGTTAGATCAAGATGTGAGAGTTGGCCAAGAAGAGGGTAGATATAATGGGCCAGGCAGTAATTTAATTAATACACTTTCTGTGTGGTTATTTTGGGGGTTAAGCTAGCCAGGTGGCGGGACAGGGGATGCAGCTCACTTGCTCCTCTTACTACAGTTTTTGGCTGTGATTTCTCATCACAGCAATAGAAACCCTAAGACAGAGCCCTTTGGCCACCATGGAAGGTGACACTTAGCAACCTCTGAGAATTTTGTGGAGCAAGGGTGGCATGTCTGTTGGTTCTGCTCAACAACCAGAGCCACCAACTGTAAGTCAGAGGATGTGATACCTACTCTAATCCCACATCTTTCCATTGAGAGATGTTTTAGCAGAAATCTTCTGCTGGACACTCTAGTAGAAACCCAGTCATCATGGGGACATTTTCTGAAGTCTCAGGAAGGTCAGTATGAGTGAGTACTGAAAGGTTTGGGCAGGGCTAGAGTAGGAACTCAACCTTCAGAGCCTGCTTGGTCTAGAGCTGAGAGCAGGCCCATGTTCTCCTTCTCGTCCCAGTCCTACACACAGAGTGCTTCCATCACAAATGGCAATCAGCTAAGCTTTGGGTCAAGACCTCTGGCATTCAGCTCTATCCTCCCTTCTCCTCCGGAGGTTTCTGGCTCCTCTCTGAAGAATGCCTAGGGCTGGGTAGATGACCTTGGGTTTTGCCTCCCCAGCAGATTGTAAAAACACTGGGCATGGCTTTGCATTTCAGAGAGCTCTGCTAAAATTCACAGGCTTTAATGTGGGACAGAAACCAGCATCAGTCCAAAAAATAAACAGGGGCTATCTAGATGCATAATCCAAGGTATGGACTCCAAAACCCCTATGCTTATAGATCAAAATATAGACAAAATAATGCTTGCATGTATGAAGGCCCTACTCCAGGCCTCATTATGCTCAAGACATAGATAACACAGATGAGGTTTTGTTTAATTAAAATAAAACATGTTCTTGTTCCTGCTATTATGTGTCCTTCCCTTAATCTCAGGGGCTAGGGACTGACTTCATAGCAAAGCCTCTTCAGCAGTCACATGGAGCCAGTGGCAGCAGGCACTAGCTACTGTGAATCTCCCTGCAATCATCTCTGCTCAGCTTCTCCGTGCTTTTGCCGGAGCTGGCCATGGGCATCCAGGGAACCCTGACTGCTTCTTGGATTCATAGGCCACCTCCAAATTCTGTCAGTGAAATACGCTATCATGAGAAGCTAGTCGCCAGTGAAGACCAGGTGCACATTTTCAATGTTACTATAAAATTATGTGTGTGTGTTTGTGTGTGTGAGAGAGAGGGGGAGCCACAAAGGAAGAGAGGGAGAAATGGTCCCAGCCTTGAGGTTCACATGTACACATCCATTGACACCAAATGTCTGGTGCCTCCCATCTGCTTCCCGCTGTCACAGGGAGCTGATGAGGAGCTACAGCTGTACTGGCATCAGCATCTGTGAGGCCCACGGAGGAGCCTCACTGCTAGAACAGAGCATCGATGGACAGGAAGATGGAGCCGGGGGAGTGTAGCTGTGGGATCCTGTGGGAATGGTTCTGTCCCCAGATTTCAATTTATCTTGAGTAGAAAACTTTCCTTCCAAGAGCCTAGCCAAGAATGCTGATGTCACAGGGGAAGGGAATAGATGTGATTGTGTGTCACATAGAACTGGGAACAGGGCTGTTCAGAGGGACAACCTTATCAATTAGGTAATGTCTGCTAATGATTGATGGAGTGTGTTGTGCAGTGTTCCAGCTGTTGATGGGTCAGCAAACATCTGCAAAGAACACAGTACCTTTTGGGAAAAGCTTTTCTTAGACTGGGCCCTAGTGATTGGAGCCCAAAATAGCCGGTTCGCCTAACAGCATCAAACGTATCACAGAACCAAAAAACAGAAATGTGAACAGGACCGAGGCATCAACTCTGGTTGGGACTTTTGTTTCTTGTCCTAGACTTGGGCAGAAATGATGACTCTAATTGGCTGTTTCCCCTCTTTCCTGTTGTCTATATTTTCTCCTAATCTTTCTTCATTTTTTTTGTCTTCATCCCAACTTCTTTTTTTTCTTTTCTTTTTCTTTCTTTTTGGTTTTTCAAGACAGGATTTCTCTGTGTATCTCTGGCTGTACTGGAACTTGCTCTGTATTTCAGTGCGGCCTCTGCCTTCTTGAGTGCTGGGAATAAAGGTGTGTGCCACCACTGTCCAGCTTTGATCCCAATTTCTTTTTTCTCTCTACTTTCTTATCATCTCTCCTTTCCTGCCTCTCTTCTTTCTCCCTCCCTCCCACTTCTCTCTCTCTCTTACTTGCTTACCCTCATCTCCTTGAAATGCCCACATTTGGTATTCAGAATGTGAAAAAACATTGAACAAAGAGCTAAGACATCAACAGCGTCTTGCCCTAAAAGTAATCAAAACTGGAGAGGCAAAAGTGAATGTGTAACCACAAGATAGAATAGAATATAAATATGTGGTTCAGATATAACTAGTGTATACACTTTTTTAAAAAAGTTGTCTTAGGTTTTACTTAATTTCTCCTCTTTTTGAAAACAACACATCAAATTTCAGAATGGAAATTTAGAATATCAACAAAGTAAATTATACAAATATCTCCAACTAGCAATGGAAATACCTCCAGGGAAAAATGCACAGGTATGTATGTAAAATCATGCAAACATCCACACGTGCTTATGTACATATTTAATGATGGGTGAGAGGATACTATTAACTACTTTTGTCGCTGCTGTCACAAAGCAGCTGACAGAAGCCGCTAAGCAATGACTCACAGTTTGAGGGGTACACTCCATCAGTGGTGAGAGAGCATTTCAACAAGAGCCTGAGGAGGCTTGCCTCAGGCGTCTGCATTCAGGAGGCAGGGAGAGAGATGGAGAGAGGGAGGGAAGGGAGGGGAGAAAGTGAGAGGGAGGGGAAGAGGAAGAGGGTAAAGGAAGAAGGGCAGGGAGGGAGAGAGAGGTCCTCAGCTTGTTTTGTTAAATTCAGTTTGGAACTCTAGCCCACAGGGATGGCCCTACAGTATGAGGATGGGTATCCTCTCCTCAGTTAATCCTCTCTGGAAATTCTCTCACAAGTGGACCCAAGGTATGCCTCCTGGGTGATTCTAAATCCATTTAACAATGAACATGAGCCATCACACTGTTTATATGATAACTACTCTTTTTGCTAAACATATTGCTAGCTTCCTTATGAATACTGAGCAGTGATGCACCTCATCTCTCATGGGTTACACAGCAGCCCATTAAACTGATCTTGCCAAGCTGATTGAGATTGTGAGTTTTTCCGGGACAAAGATTGGTTATACTACACTCAAAGAAGAAGAGATAGCAGCAAAGACCGGTTAACTACAGCCTACCCCTGAGGGAAATAGGAAAACTTACAGATGTGGATGTGGGTGTAAACCTGTTTCCTATGTGGGACACTGTTGTGACTTCAGAAGGCTCCACGGAGCCAATCTGGCCACCAATGTAAGAAGTGGGATGAATTTGTTCCAAGAACATCTCAAATTCACCAGACATCAACTTCTTGAAGAAGCTTTTGACTCTCCTATCTTCTGTATTAGCTACTTGTATAGTTGCTGAGACAAAACAAATACGGACAGGACAAAAGCAGGGGCAAGGAAGGCAGGAAGGTGGTGCTTGAGGAAATGCTATGCTTGCAGTAGGGACTCAGGAAGGGTTGGTGCTGGTGCTCAGTCAGGAAGCAGGAAGGGATGGTTGGTGCTCAGTCAGGAAGCAGGAAGGAATGGTTGGTGCTCAGTCAGGAAGCAGGAAGAGTTGGTGCTGGTGCTCAGTCAGGAAGCAGGAAGGGATGGTTCTGGTGCTCAGTCAGGAAGCAGGAAGGGATGGTTTTGGTGCTCAGTCAGGAAGCAGGAAGGGATGGTTCTGGTGCTCAGTCAGGAAGCAGGAAGGGATGGTTCTGGTGCTCAGTCAGGAAGCAGGAAGGGATGGTGCTGGTGCTCAGCCTGGTCTCCCCAGTTCATAGAGTTTAGGTTGCAGCCCATGAACTGGTACGTCCACATTTTGAGTGGGTTTTCCTATCTCAGTAAACCTAATGTAGAAATTCTTACAATCATGGTCAGACCAGAGTTCTGTGTGACAAGGAGCCCAAAGATGAATATCCCTCACTAGGGGGCACACATGCCTGTGAATAAATGTGGAAACTTAACTGGAAAAGAAGAAGAGCCTCTTTTTTATTTAAATAATTTTATTAATTTTTTGAAAATTTCGTGAAATGTCATTTGAACATATTCAACCTCTTCAACCCTCTGCTTCATACCTTCTCAATTCTCCCATCTTTTCCTATCCAACTTGGAAGTTACTTCCTTCCTTCCCCATCAAGTCCAGTTTGTGTTGCCCACCTAATCTTGGGATTGGGGCCTTCTGTAGTGTGTGGCCAGTCTTCAAGGCGTCACATCAAAAAAAAGAACAAAACAAAACCCAAAACTAAGAAACTCTTCTCTCCCAGTAGCAACCAAATGTTAAGATCCCCTAAACTAGGGTAGGATCACAGGTTTACCTTCCCACCCTCTGTGCTGAGATTTCATCTGCCTGGAATTTGTGCAGGTTTTATGTACACTGTCACAATCATTGTGAGCTCAAATGTGCATTTGGACTGCTGAGTCTGGGAAACACTTTTCTTGAAGTCATCCACCACTTCTGGTTCTTAGGATCGTTCCACCCCCATCTTTCATGAAGACCCTTGAGCCTTAAGACAAGGTATAAACATCCAATCTAGGGTTGAGTACTCTCCAGTGTTCTGTGCTCTGTGTATTGACCAGTTAGGGGTCTCCGTGTTACCACAAGGAGAAGTTTGGGCTTCTCTGAGCCCCCCTCATATATGTTGCACATGTCCAACATGAAACACTCATTTGCTGGTCTTTTGGGTCTGTCTGCATTGGTCCCTTCATACCCACCTGCTCTTGTCCTCATTCTGAGTCTCTTTGACTGACTTCTTACCGTGTGTCTCTTTTCTTCTGGTTTAGGAATGCACCGGCTTGGATCAAATGCTCTGCTGACCTCGCTTCCTATGCCTTGTTCTTGATAGCATGGTGGAAGTGCTCCACCATGTGCCGGGAGAGCCCAGCACCTCCCACAGTGCTTAGCTTCATCTTCTTTTGTAGCTTTTGTCAGAGAAAATGACTTTTTGGACAGTTGTTCTCATGTTCTCTGGGTCTGCCCCATAGCTGGTGGCTCTGTTCCCAGTCTTTTAGGCCCAGGAAACTGAGGTTCCAGATCCCCTGAAGGGCAGGAAAAGAGGGTAGCTTCTCCCAAGGTCATCAGTGGCTGAGGACAGGATTTTAAAACCATGGCAGTAACCATTATGCAAAAAATATTTACATACTTGTCAGATTTTTTTTTTTTAGTTTTACTTTCTAGGATTACAGTAGAATCATGAGTTCACTTTAACAAAATGTTTTCTGTCTAACCTGACCTGCTACATAAGACACACATAGCACAGCCCTCACACATCTCATGTTCTGTGTCACATGGAATATGGTGTTTAAACATGATTGATTTTTTTTCTTTTAAACATATCCTTAAAGCTGTTGCCTCAGGAACTTTATATCAGGTATGGTATTGTTATTTTTAATGCTATAAGCTCTTTAAAAAATTATTTTATTCTTATACTTATTGATATTATATATAATTAAAACACAGTACTGTCAGAAGTTACACCCATAACATTTCATCAATATGATTGCCTAAATATGAGCTGAACAGAGCCACCAAATGCTCATAGCAAACATGCCCAAGCGGACTGGGGAAAGCTAATGAGGCTGAACCACACACAAAGAACAAGAGGCAACTAAGGGATGTTGAGAGCAGAGATTTTCCATTTCAGTAAGTTAAAAGTGTGCCATTATTAAATGGGCACAGAAGCTCCAGCTAAGAGCTCCAAACACTTTGGACTCCGTTCGTTTGGCTTTTGTGGTAGAAATTTTATTAATTTTGTTCTATTGAAGCAATCATACATTTTATACATAAGACTCATGAACATTTTGTCACACACTGCTTTCTAATTTGTCATTTACCATTCTAGACATTCCCCCTTTATATATTTTTTATTTTTGAACATGATACAACTGATCAGATATATAATGTCATTTGTTATAGGTTAATCTATATTTTATTCTTATACTTCAGTTGCAATGAAGTTAATTTGGTGTTTGGAGTGAATGTGGATGCTCTAGTCAGAGGTTAACAAGGCACAACATTGTGAACTAGTCTACACTTACAATGCTTCCTATTTTAGTATTGTTTATTTTACTTTTATTTTACTTATTAAACTGTAGTTGTTAGGTTTTTGACCATATTCATCTTTTAAAGCAAACAGATTTTATTTCTTAATGTTATTCTTTTGTAAATCTTTAATTTATGTTCCTGTTATTAGTTTTTCTTTCTTTTCTAACATTTTAATTCTTTATCATTTTATAATTTGAATTTACTGTTATTGTAATCCTCTGTTTATAATGAAGAAATAACTATTCTTCTGTCATTGCCTTGAACAAATTCCAAACATCTTGAGTGATATATTCTTACAAATACTACTTTGTAAATGGATTATATTGCCATTTCCTTTAGGTTTAAAAAATGGGTTTAACAAATAGACAAGTTACCATTTATAAATAATTTTAACTCTGTATTGCTGCATTTTAGCCAAGAGTAAGATCTGTAGGACTGGCTGTCTTACTTTCGAGAAACTTTAAATTTGAGAAGACTGGTCCCTAATTTATAATTCACTTGTAAGAAAGTGTGTGTGTGTGTGTGTGTGTGTGTGTGTGTGTGTGTGTGTGTGTGTCTGAAGCTTAGAATCACAGTGTAGAGACTGTGGCATCTGCTACAGTGTGGACTCCTTCCCTAACGGTTCAGACACCATGTCCTGCTCCTCTTGTTTGGTGCCTCTTCTCCAACCCCCTTTTCTGTTGTAAAAACATACAATGTTAAATTAGCATTTCAGCCATTTTTAAGTGTGTAGTTCACTAGTGCTAGGGACATTTCTGTGCAACACATCTCAGTATTTCTTTCCATCTTGCAATGCCAAACATTTTAAACACTACTCTAAGCCTTTGTTAACTATATTTCTAACTCCTCTTCTATGATTTAATATGAAGAGAACCATATAATGTTTCTCCTTCTGTGACTGGGTTATTTCTCTTGGCATAATGTTCTGCCATTATGTCCAGTTCAACCATGTTTGAACATGTGCCAGCCTTCTTTCCTTTCTGAGCTGTGTGGTAGTCCACTGTGCACATATGCCACATTTTCTCCAGCATTTCCTCTTCTTGCCACACACAACACTTCTGACATACCAACTTTTGCTGTGTCCTGTCTCACACAGAATACAGTCCTTTCAGTTTGAAGTGGCCAACAATAACTGGTCCAGCTTGAGAGGGAGCCCATACACACACTGCCTGGATGACCAGCAACCACGGGCTGGATAGCCCATAGAACTGAGATAGAATCAAACATGACTGGCAAAAAAAAAAGTCGATGAAATGATTGATAATGATATTCTGCTATATTCATATATCAGTGCCCAGCCCAGTCATTATCAGAGAGGCTTCACCCAGCAATTGATGGGAGCAGATGCGGAGAACAACAGCCAAACGTTAGGCAGAGCTGGGGAACTTCATGGAAGAAGGAGAGGAAGGACTGTAGGATGCAGAGGAGTTGAAGACACCACAAGAACATGGGACCGTGGAATCAATTAAGCAGGGGTCATGGGGCTCACAGAGACTGAAACAACAATCGTGGAGCCTGTATGGGCCTGATGTAGGTCCTCTGCATATATGTTATGGTTGTGTAGCTTGATCTTCTCGTGGGACTGCTAACAGTGGGAGTGGGGGTGTTTCTGACTCTTTTTCCTCCTACTGGGTTGCCTTGCCCAGCCTTCATAGGAGGGCTTGTACCTAGTTGTATTATAACTCACTATGCTGTGTTTGGTTGATATCGCTAGGAGGCCTGCTCTTTTCCGAAGGGAAATGGAGGAGGAATGGATGAGGCTGGGGATGGGGGACACTGGGAAGAGCGGAGGGAGGGAAGCTGCAGTTGAGATATAATATATGAGAAAAGAATAAACAAATAAAAATTTGGGTTTTTCCTCCTGCTTAACTATGTTCTTAAAGTTGTTATTCATCTTTAGAAAGTGATGAAGGGGAGACCCTGAATAAATACAAGACTAAAGACTGTGTGCGTTCATCTGCTGGAACTTCTCCACTCTATACCTTACAACCCGACTCCCACAGTCTGTGTGCTGGTCACCGTGGGCTGTGCTTTTTATTAAAGTTTACTTTAATGTATCTATGTATTAATACTTGGAGTTTAAACTGATTTTTCTACTTCACATGAAACTACCTTTTGGAAAAGTTTCAACTACTTATTATTATAATTTACATATTTCATATTAAATCTGCCTTGCTTTTTTGTGATTTCTGGACTTATGCTTCCTTAATTTTTTCCATCATTCAGCAATGAAGATGCACTTTTTTTGCCATCCTGAGTATGCCTCCGTCTTCAGTTCCAACAGCTATTGCCGTCAAGTTGCCGGCAAGTCACACTCGTTTCAGACGGGCAGTGCAGGGTAAGCTCTGCACCGGCAGCGGCTGGTCTTTGCATGATGGTGCCTATCTGCTTGGTCTGGTGGCTCATTCCTGTTCTCAGATGTCTGCTTCAAAGTCGGGCTGATATTCACAGCTTTCAATCAGTGTTTCCCAGCCTTTTATCCAAGTGTCGTTTTCCTTTTGTGGCAGCGTTCTGTTCTTGCCAGCTCTGTGATACCAGGAGGAATACGAAAAATCACAGTTCCAAGAATATATCCCAAGGTTCGTGCCATCACCCTTTCCGCTATCCCTATATCTGGTGGCTGTCATCTCCCAGACGGTCATGGGCTGTCACTGGTCCACTTTTCTGCTTTAGAGTTGGCAGAGGAAGAGACGCTGGCTGAGAGCAGAACACTGGCTGCTTCACAGGTCAACAGGCACACAGGAGAGGGAAGGTGAGGGCAAGCTGGATTGTAAATCTGAAGAGCTCAGGAGTGGGAGAGGCTCCTTCAGAGCCGTGTAGAGTGGGAGTCAAACGGCACTGGGTGTGGACCATTCTAGAAAGGGCTCTGCGGAATCTTCAGCAGCCAGGGGATGATTTCTCTCACCCCAAAGGAAGAACCAGGTAGCACATCACAGCCTCCTCCCCACAGCTTACCCTTACTGGTAAAGGGTTTGCATGTTGTCTGTTGCCTCATTAGGCTGTGAGCTTCTTGGGAGTTTAACCTTCTGTTCCTCAAAGACTAACTCCATGAGGAGAGGTGGTCACCTGTGAGAAAGTTCAGGACAGTCCCGGCTCTCTGCAGAGTGCACCTTTGTAGGCTGAGAGACCAGACCTTTGAAAGGTCTCAAGGTTCTGAGTCTCCTGCACTGTGTCCTTCTCCACAGGGCAGTGGGGGAAGGCCTTTCCTAACTAGAAATCTCCTTCAAAGATGCCTCTTCAGACACCATTCTTTCCAGCTGCACATTAAATTTATCTTAATGGATATGGATATTTATACCAGAGAGGGTACTGTCAGTAGCCCTTGCTTGCACTGCCTTGGGGCCCCTGTCTTCCAGAGGGGAAGACCTCACTGTGTGTCAAGTGACTAGTCCTCACAATGTCCTGTCACATTGTTTGACTCTGTTTTACCCTTGAGGAAGCTAAAGCAGTGAAGATGACATGGGACTTACCCAAGGCAATGAGCAGTTAAGCCGGGGTTCGGCGACACTTTGGGGACAGTCACTATGTTCCAGGCCAGGTGCACTGGTATTGCAGGGACTCTCTAGAGAGTAGAGCATCAGCTAATGCAGCTGTCACATCTGCCCCCCTCCACGTGTGTCCATATCAGTAGCTGAGAACCTTCAGACTGAGACCTTCGATGTTAGTTCACAGAACCCCCTGCAGCTTCCATGGAGAATGAAGGGTGAATGAGAAAGGGCTGGTATTCTCAGAGCTCTTTGCAGCATGATAACTCAAAGCCCTGAAGGAGCTCCCACACATCCGCAGGGCCCCCTCGAATGCTGTCCTTCTGCAGAGCCCATGCATACTAAGTACCAACATAGTCTGCAAGGTGTGGCATGGCGCCTTGGCATAAAACCCAGGCAGCAGTTGAATGGGGCTTTGGTTGGTGGGTCTGCCCTAAGCTGTGCCTGAGATCATGAATGTATGCACATGTGTGCAAATGTGATTATGTGTTCATGAGTGCATACCTGAGAGCCCCCAGTGCTCTTACATGTACAAAGAGTTGGTAATGAATTCCTAACACACAACCTGACCATGTCAGTCACCAAGTTTGGAAAGCCATTTACCACTAAGTGTCTCCAAAGCAACAAGGTTTCTGGGGTCAGCAGAGCCTGAACTCAGGTCTCTATTGACCCTAGAGACCTGGGCTGGAACTAAGGCCACCTGAACCCAGACCATCTTTCCTGTCCCATTGGCAACCTACCCCCACATGCTTCATTGAGGTACTCAAAGTTTGTCCTTTATTTCTGCTGGTCTAGAGATACAAGTCAATTGCCTGAGTTCAGGGCTAGGTTTTAACTTTTGCCTTCCCAAGGTGAAGAGCATGTGCTGGTGTGGCCATGGAAGGACGTTGTCCATCCTGAGCAAAAGCCCCCTTTTTTTGTATATAGCTAGGAGTAACTAAGCAGGAATGGGATAGAAAGGTTAACTGAAGACCTGGTCACCATGTCAGGAGGTCTCTACAGAGTCAGGACATCTTGAGTCAGCCTTTGTCCCTCACAGTTCGACCCTCTCACTCTTGTAGTCAATAGTTGCTTCTGGAGGCTTTCTTTGGTCACCTTGCAAGGAAAATCATGTCCCATGATAAAGTTTAGGGTGATATGGGAATAGAGAAAGGAAAACTAAGTGAAAATTCTTATGTTTCTGTTTGAGAAAATATATTGATATTGAAGATATTTATGAATTTTTTCAAACGCACACACACACACCACTACCAGCTAATGACAAAAGGGGAGTTTGCTCAGGATGGACCCTGGCCTCACCTGTGTGCCCCTGAGCTGGGTGATGCATGACCTGGACAGCCATTGCCAGCAGCTCCCGAGAGACTACTCTCTTGAGCAGTGTGCAAACACAGGTCCTGCCTGTTTGGATTTATTCACATTCCTTGGATCAGTAAAGAGATGGGACTGCAGCATATTAAATATTTACAATTACCAGAGAAAAGACAGCACACAGCACTAAAGTGAGATAAGAATATAGCTTTAAAATATTTACAATGAACACACCACATTCCTTCTGGGTCTTTTCTCGGGTCTGGCATGTTAGGCCTCTGATCGCTATATTGTATCTTCTTCCAGGTTCCCCTGGAGTTTTGAAAATGTGTGATAGTGGCTGTGTCTGAAGGAAACGATTATATACATGAGGGTCATTTGTGGAACTTGATACCTGTGCCCCCAAGCAAGAGGGCTTTTCTTATAGAGTTGACATATGTATCTTTAGGCCTACGTCAAGTTTATATATGAACTTGCCTAGAACAGCACTTAGAGAAGGAAACAGCAAGGTACTAAACCCACACTAGCATCAAACCTGACTTGCATTGGTCTCCAACATCAAAGCTAATAAGGCTGCGAGTGCCTAGTCTGCGATTCCTCTCATTAATCCATATATGTTATATACTACTACTCTGCTTCATGTTTGATCAATTGGCATGCCTTAGAAAATCTCACTCTTTGCTCTTTAGTCTTCATACAGCCAACACCAAAACCAGTGAAAGTTCAACTTGAAAGCACTCCATTAGCTGCAGAGAAGAGAGGAAAAGGTTCAAAAAACAGATAGCAAAGGTCATCTGGCCCGTTGTTTACCTATAAAGAATGCAAACAGCATATGTACCAACTGTGAAGTATTTGGCTCTCCAGAGAGATTAAAGGGCTTCAGCTTGTGGGATGGGTGTCAGGGAATTATCAGGTCTCACAGGCATTTTATTTGATGGGTGCCATGTTTGACCTTGAAGCACAAGGCTGGCACTCCTGGTCCTGGGGATCTCCTGATGTTCTTGCTCCATGGTGGTATCTGCACTAGGGCCTCTGAAGGCTCTGGCTGAAGTATGAGGCAAAGCACATTTCTGGTGTGTATTTATATCGAAGTGGCTGGGTTGCCAAGGAGCTGAGAGAAAGCAGAGCGGAGATAACTTCTAATCCACCTTTCTGTGATAATGTGGCGCAAAGTGAAGAGACCCAGGACTCCATCCTCTAGTCTGGCATTGCCTGAGAGGGGCGGGCCCTCGGGGTTCTCAGCAAATCCAGCAGGCCCTGGGTGAGCTTTCACATTGGAAAAAGCTAATTATCACACCAGAGTGCAGCCCCACTGTTTAGCAAATAGACAAAGAGGAAAGCAAGAGAGTGAGGGACAAAAGCAAAATGCAACTTGCAAGAGAGAAAACCATCAGACAGCCAGGCTGAGATTTGGACAATGCAGAACTAGAGCCTGGGGCGTGAGAGCTCGTAAGGATCTTAGAGGGTCCTGGGACAGAAAGAGCAAGTTCTCATGGTGGTTGAGACAGAAGGAGCAAGCCACAGAAGCACCATGGTCATATCCCATGTTAAGTGCTTTACCAGTCTGCATGAATTGGCCATTCACGAATCTCAGAGTCTCTGATCTAGTAGTCATGAGGGCTTCCATCAGAAAAATAGGTGGAAGAATCTGGAAGGCGGGAACAGCTCATCCTGTGCAGGAAGGATGTATGTTGAGGTAACGTATGGGAGGGTGGACAGACGATGTTTCTAACAACAGTAAGATGTGCAGCGGATGTGGACACAACTCCCGAAGGCTGAGTGCTCCGAGCCTCCCCTTGAAATGGCATAAGGCAGCTGTGTTTGTTTCCCTTTCAAGTTCACGTGTTGAAACCAGATGATCAGTAAAATGACCTCCTCATAAACGGTGATAGCGTCCTTCGTAAGGAGGCCGCAGAAAGCTGCCTGTCCCTTCTACCACAGGAATACACAGCATGATGCTGTCTGCGAACCAGGAAGAGAGCCCTTACCAGACAGATGCTGAATCTCTGGGAAGTGGGAGAAGCAGGTTTCTGTTGTGTTTCAGGTGCTCAGTCTGTAGAGCTTTGATGGCCTGGATGCACCACGGCTACCACCGTCTTCATAGATCTGAGACTCACACAAGAGAATGGCCATAAAAACCACCCTTGATTATAACTTACAATTTAACTTTCTTCCCCCAGGAGCTAGCTTACCAATAATAAGCACCCTGAAGTGACAGCTGGTCGTTGGATATTTTTGTCATCTGTATCTTTTTCTATCTCCAGGGATCCTTTCTCCACCTTTGTCAGTTTGAGGTGGGAATGGGGTACATGGGCCGAGGTTGACTAAGGCAGAGCTGGTCAATGAGGCTGGCTAGTCCTGTGTCTTTTGCCTGCTGCAGACACTGGATTGCAATCCCATGCTCTGTGCCCCTTGGCAGTACTCCACGGAGCAAGTCGTATTTATTGGTCCATAAACAGTCTGTTCTCTAAGGTATATTAAAAAGCTACAGAAGCCCAAGGGCTTTGGCTTGAATTTCTGATGTTTCTATCTAATTTCATGGCACAATTTCCCTGGGGAAAATGGGCTCCTTTTTGGTTTTTCTTGCTGTGATGAAACAGTCTGACCAAAAGAAACTTAGGGGAGGACAGGGATTATTTGACTTACACTTTTTAGGTCACAATCTATTGCTGAGAGAAGTCAGACCGGGAGCTCAAACAGGAACTAAAGCAGAAATCATGCAGGAATACTGCTTAGTGGCTCATTCCCAGGCTTAGGCTCAGCCTGCTTTCTTAGGAAGCTGCAGACTACTTGCCCAGGTATGGTACCACCCACACTGGTCTGCTGCTCCCACATCAATCATTAATCAAGGCATTCTTTCAATGACAGGGACACCGGGTAATTCTTCAGCTGAGGTTCCCTCTTCCTATGTGACTCCAGCTTGTATCAGTTTGACAATAACAACTAACCAGGACAGCCAGACAGAGCTGTGGGTTTGTTGTTGCTTTTGTTTGGTTTGTTACATAGATCTCACTATGTAATCTTGGTGTGGGACTCATGTCGACCAGGCTGATCATGGAGATCCATCTGCCTTTGCCTCCCAAGTTCTGCGGGAAAAGGTGTGTGCCACCATACCTGGAAAAATGGTGGGTTTCTCTTTTATAAAGAATTTAAATTGAATTCAATAAAATCAGAAAAAAAGTACTGAAGCAATTGGTAACAAAAATGTAGGCAAACTAACAAGCAGTCTAACGTGTATAGAGGGTTCTCTGGCTTTGTAGTTCTGAGATATGGAATCATTTGTCAACAACATTGGACTTATAAGTATTTAATTATTCTTCTTGTTGTTCTCTCCTCCTCCTCCTCCTCCTCCTTTTCTTTCTTCTCTTCCTCCACTTTCTCCCATCATCCTTTTTCTTCTTTCTTCTCCTCCTTCTTCTCTGAGACAGGGTTTCTCTGTGTAATATCCCTGACTATCCTGGAACTCACTTTGTAACCAGGCTGGCCTTGAACTTATAGAAATCTGTCTGCCTCTGTCTCTTGTATGCTGGGATTAAAGGTGTGCACCACCATTGTCGTGCTATAAATACTCATTTTTTTTTTACCCAGTTTAATGCAGGTCCCAAATCAGCATGATCCTTCATAGCCTAGTGTTACAAGGAGAAGGGGGCCCTTTTGTTTGTTCCGCCTGCCCGGCTAGCTTACACCAGAAATAACCACACAAAAACTGTATTAATTTAAACACTGCCTGGCCCATTAGCTCTAACTTCTTATTGGCTAATTCTTACATTTTAATTTAATCCATTTCTATTAATCTGTGTATCGCCACGTGACTGTGGCTTACCGGAGATTTTAACCGGCATCTGTCTCAGGCAGAAGATCCATGGCATCTCTCACTTTGCCCTTCTTCCCAGCATTCAGTTTTGTCTTCTCTGCCTACCTAAGTTCTGCCCTATCAGGCCCAACGCAGTTTCTTTATTCACTAACCAGTAAAAGCAACACGTAAACAGAAGAACCTCCTACACCAGCCTGGAGTGTTTTGTATTCTGTTTTTTTTTTAATTTTTATTTATTTACTTATTTGTATGTGTTGTTGGGGGGGGGGGAGATGTTCTCTAAAACTCCTGGCCACAATATTCCCTCAGATGCCCTTGTTTGGAGGTTTGTAATCAAGATCAGACTGTGAAACTTTGGAACTAGCTTTAATCAACAATAACATCCTCCAAATAAGCAGGCGGGCAGAAAAGTTCACCATCAGGATATCCTGGGTCACCAAAGACCCTGAAAGTCTATCCCTGAGCCTGATGGGCAGGGTGGGTTGAAACTTGTCTATCATGAGTAAACAGATCAAAGGTTAAGATTACTGGCTACTCTTCCAGAGGTTGTGAGTTCAATTTTTAGCAACAACATTGGTGGCTCACAGCCATCTATAATGAGATCTGGTGCCCTCTTCTGGCATTTAGGCATACAACTGGCAAAACATTGTAGAATGAATGAGTCTAACACAAAGAGCATGACCTAGGGTGTGAGCTCCCCACTTCATCAAAAATCCTGCCCTGTTTCCATGTACGTATCTAAGAGCCCCCATGCTCACACTTTGACCAAGTTTCCTCTATCTGATCTCATGAACTCATGTTAGTTGATATTTAATGAGTACTCAGGGTGTATTTATATAAGTCTGGATTTAGTTGATTTGTTCTAGCTGAGGAAAGGTCTTGGTTTGGCTGGGTTTCCATGTTTAAAGGAAGTGCCAAAAGGTCGTAATGAATGGTCCTTGGCTATCATTTGTCTACTAGGTGCTAGACTTTGAGACTAAGGATGCAGGAGACCAGGCTTGTGAAGTCCAGCTCACACTCTGAGAACTGCTAAGGGCAGACTGCCCAAGATGCCAGGACTATAACAGGGCCCAGTGTGGGGTCATCATGTCAATGGGGGATTTGAATGTAAGAAAGGACATTGGGCAGGAGGTCTGTCATATGTATGGATCATCTCTGAAGAACTTTAAGACCAAGCAGCAGGAAACATGTACTCAGAGCACAGGATCCAGGTAGCAATGGCAGAAATAGTGTAGTCCCTACTAAGAATGGTCTTGGAACAGTACCTAGCTGGGCCTCCAAGTGGAAACACCAACACCTCCAGCCAAGGGCAGTGTCTAGGTCTCTTACCCCGCTACCTTTCTTCTTTCTAGATACCATTCTCTCCCAAGGTACAGTTCAAAGCCAACAGTGTTGTGCTGATTTGATTTCCTAGTGACTTTTGTTAGTCTTACTCCTCCACCCTAAAGAACATTCCCCCTTGAACTCTTCTATTGTCATGTCTGAGCTGAAGTGTAGAACAGGGACATTGCCAAAACAGAAGGGTGCTAATGGTAACACCAAATGACTGTGCCAAAGACCTCACCCGGAGTCACTCCGTACCCTGTGAATTCCTTCCTCCCTCCTCACTGTCACCCACAACAACGCATGCGCCTCCGAGATGCTAACTGACTCCAGACTTGAGCTTAATAGAAGCTGTTTTGCTGGGAGACCCCCAGGTCCCCCTGGCCAAGAGATGACCCAGACTGAGCCATTCGAGGCAGCAGAGTAGTGGGAACCTTGCTCTTTTACTTGTGATGTTTCTGAGCTGACTCACTAAATAACATAGTTGCTTCCTGACTTCCAGAATACCGGCTTTTAAAAAACTGATGAGAAAGAATTTAGAAGAAGAAAAAAAGGAAAGTTTCACTTTAGAATATTACTGATGATTGACACTTGCTTTTCCTCAAAACTCACTCCTGACTATCCTGTCCTCAGAGAGCTACTGTGTCAACCAGTCATTGTCGTCTGCAGAGCAACTCACTCAAGGCTTCTTGACTGTGTCTGAAACTCCTCTCTATTGCATGGCCGTCTCCCATCCCCCTCTCAAAACTCAGAGCCTTTGTTGACGTTGACAGCTCATCCCTGAGCCATCATTCATTCTACCCATGGCAAACTTTGGAGAAAATAAAAAACCCTGCTCCTCTAATCTCATTAGACGGGCTGCAAATTGAATTTAGCCCCTCTCAGTGTCCCCTCAGCTGGCTGTCATTAGGAGCAGAGGCTGGGCCTTGGCTGAGACCCAAAGACCAGCTAACTGAATTTGAGATGCTGTGGTCTTGACAGGCCAAGGGAGGTAATTGAAGAGCCGTGAGGCTCCTGGTAACATTTCAGGCCAGAATTACACTGGGGATCCAAAACCCCCATCTGTACTGGTGTCGAGGGCACTAAAAAGTCTCCCACTGGGCTCCAGGATCAAATTATTGATAAAGAGATCATTCCCAGTGGAAGGTAGGGAAGCGATGGCAGCCCACATTGGGTTATGATGCAAAGTGGGTGTCGGAGAAGAAAGGGACACCAGCCAGTGAAAGTCAGCAAAGCCACCAAAGTTAGAAATAGTCTGCAGGGAGTGTTGCCTCATCAAAAGAAAAGACTCATAGACAAGCCCATATGGTGTGAGGAAAAGACAGAGGTTCTGTCTGTAGACATTATTTATATGTGTGGATACTCCTTAGCTAGTCACACCCTCAGTCTTTTTAGCTTCTTCCTCTTCTTCTTCTTTTTTTTTTTTTTTTTTGACCTCAACAAATCCCAAGCACAAAGAGGGTACTTGTAACCAAATCAAATATCTACAAGGGGACGTTTCCAGATATCAAAATCCAAGGATGCCCAAGTTCCTTGTATAAAAGTGTGAAGTGTTTGCAAATGTTCTGTGTCCATCTTCCAGGATACTGTGAATCATCTCATAGGGCCCTTAAAATTCCTGGCGTAGTATAAACGTTGTATATAGATGGTTGTGACACTATGTTGTTTGAGGAATAATGACAAGAGAATGTTCAGTCCAGACACAGCTCCTCCTTTGTGATGTTTTTGATCTGTAGTCCATTGAATGTGTGACTGCAGGCAGGGCCTCCAGACACAGGGGACAGCTATTGATCGGATGTTCCTGTGGATGGAGCATGGGCTAGATCTTTCAGGTTTCTAGTCCCTAGATCTATTCTAAGTATCTCAATGAAGCTGAGAACTCATCAAAGCCTTGCTGTGTTAAATTCTGTTTTAAAGAAGAGAAAACCGGCAATTATCACCTATTGTAGGGGCACCAATCCTGTGCACACAGCCATGAAACATGATACATGTTATTATTGTTGGAATTTGTACTTTACTGATGAGGGGACTAAGACACACATGGGTTAGGCAGTCTCTTGCCCAGTGTCATGGGGACAGAAAGAACTTGGGTTGGGATTTGAATCTAGGACTTCCTGGTTCCAACATTCCTCAGGCCTCTGTGGCTTAGGAGAGAGAGCGTAGTTTCTCCTTTAAAATGTCATGTTGATGAGATTTGTTAGTCAGAGACAATATGGTTAGGAAGGAAGGTCCCTGGGCATTTCCAAATCTCTCTCCTCCTGAAAAACGGCAGTGTGTATAGATGCTCCTTAACTTACAATGGTGGTATGTCCTGATAATCTCATCATAAGGCAAAATTTGTTTACAAGTGCATTAGTGTATCTAATCTATGACACCTGAAACAATGGCTCAACAGTAAGATCCACATTGCTTTTACAGAGAACCAGTGGTCAGTTCCCAGCACTCCGTCAGGTAGCTCACCACCGTGTGTAATCACAGGTCCAAGCAGATCAGATGTCTCTTGGCTCCCAGTGCATCTGCAGCCTATGCACATAACCATACACAGACACATGCATATAGTTCAAAGTAAAAATTCTTTAAAAAAAAAAAAGCCTGAAAAATCGCAAGTCAAACTATCCACAAGCCACAGATTCTCTCCGCCAGGAATCACCCCCATGGGTGTATTGTGAGGCTCAAAGGAGAGAGTGTACATTCAAAGGCGGCTGCGCGGTGCCTAGTGTGTAGCAGCAGTGTGAATTCCATCCACTTGCAGACTGGATGGTCTAAATCTAAATCCGAAGCTCAGTTTGAGGTTGTGGTGGTTCTCTTGCCAGGCCTTCCCAGACTTAGGGTCACATTGTCACTCAGAGAACCTGCTCAGAGATGCAGTTTCTGCTGAAGAAGAATGGATGAATTGGAGGGTTTCCTCTCTTGTTTCTGTACTCAAACTCTCGACACAGAGTAAGAGCGCCGTAGCTGAGCACCTTCTCAAGCCAGTACTATGAAGTACTCACTATTTGCAGTGTTTATCTTACCGAATTTGGTAAACTATTGGGTTTTGCTCTCATGCCTCTTTTTGTGGGTAGATGTGGTCTCTATTTTTTAAAGATGGTAATAGTGTATTTACTTATATTTTTATAATTCTTCATGCCTGTAGCACTAAATATGGCTTGAAAGTCACCTTGTGTCACAGACCTGTTAAAACATAAATCTGCTACTTTTCACATGAATTATTTGGAAAACTACAGGTCTTCCTGGTTGCCATTCTGCATCCCAATTGTGTTGAGGTATCCAGTTCAGTGATCCTGAGTTAGTATATCTTGTGTGCCTGGTTCTGGGTTGATGGGCCTGTCCTTACCATGTCATTTAAATCATCTATCAACCCCTGTAGCCCCTATTTTATAGGTAAGAAGGTGGCTTCAGAAAATCCAAGTGGGGTTTTAAGGCTCTAAATGGAGGACTTGAATTTGAACCAGGTATCTCTTATAAACACCATCGCCTGGAATCTTCCATTACACTCTGTGTGGCTGGAGAGACAGCTCAGGTATTAAAGACTAGCTCACAGCCATTACACTGTGTTTGTGTTCCAGGTGCATTCTGAGGATCCCCTATAGTGCCCCCCCCAAGCAACTTCCAACTGCTGTAAGTTGAGAAAATGGTGAAGCCCTTTTCTTTCAGACTTGGTCAAATGTGTTTGTTTGTAGATGAAACTGGGTTTGGGGAAGTTAAATGTCTGTCCTAGATCACATAGGTCCTTTGTGAGCCAAAACCATGCTTAAGCCATGGTTTGCCTAATAGTATGACTCCCCTGCTGGCCCCACAACCTCATTCTCTAGGGGGCTGATCAACTTGAGATTTAGGACAACCTAATGCTGTCAAGGCAATTCCTCTCTGCATGAAGTCTTCATTTAGTGCTGGCCTCTTCTCTGATGCTGGACATGTCTGCTGGTGGGGTTTCCATCCCTGAGTGGTTTCAAGGCAGGAAATCAAAGTCTTACAGTGTTGAGGAGTTATCCACGTTTAGTGGGTCGAAAGGCCTATGGGTAGAAAATGCAAAACTAACTGCCACCCTCACTACCAACCAAGGACTTCCCCTAAAGGCCCAGGTGCTCTTACCATTGAGGGATCTAGGCACTCAGAAGGGTCTTTTGAAGAACATGGCACAAGACCCTCACAGTATAGAAGCCAATGTCTAAGTTGGAAACAAGTTGTTCAAGGTAAGCAGTTACGTGCTCAAGAGCTAGGCCATGTGTGTCCAAACCCTAGTGCACCACACTCTCAAGTCAAGCAACCTTGGCCAGTCACTTTCCTTGGGCCTTGGGCCGTATTTGGGAACAATCCTAATATGTGTGGTATATTAGAGATGCTTCAAATTCTCTGATTCTTCTCCATTCAAAAGGCCTCAGCTTCCCTCCCTCCCCTTAAATCTGAGATGGCTTGTGATTGATTTTGCCAATAAGGTCTAGACAAGGGTGTGTGTGTGTGACAGAGCAGGACAGTGCAGAAGTTCCTCCAGCTTGTATTCTTGCTGAGGCCGTTTTAGGTTTAACTAGAATTTGATCTCCTTGATGGAGAATCCCATGGAAAATTACCCAGCTCCATTCTAGGAACCCCAGGTCAGGGTATCCTCGCTAATTTATCCATTAAGTTGCTTGCTCCTGCAGAACCCCCTCCAGCTAACTGCTTATCTAGGCTTCTTTTAAATTGCTCTCGACTGTGAAGCCCCTCTGCAGCTGCTGAGAGAGATGTCAGGATGTGGTTTTTGCTTTCAAAGCCCCTGAGCTCTGGACACAGAGGGCTACACTTAGATCCTGAATACCCGAGTGTTGCCCTAACTGGTAATAAAGACCCTCAACTGGCTACAAACTGTATCTGGGTGCTCATCTCTGGTGTGCGACCCATACAACTGTGTATTTCATTGTGCCATGCCATGTCTTCAAGGGATGATCAGCTTCTGCTTTGGTCTTGTGAAGCCCTAAAATGCCACAGAAAAGGTTAGATGACCCAAGGCCGCCTTACCATATTGAAGTCCAGGTTAGATACTTGAAAAAGGTGTGTGTTTGGGGGAGGCACTTTCCAGCTGTGCTTTAGGAATCATCATGGCTGGGTCTCAAGACCTTACAGAGCAGAGAAAAAATCTTGTTCGAGTACCTAACCCACAGAATCATGAGGAACAATAGCAACAAGGTGTTGGTTTTAGACGCTGTGAGTAATTGGTTTTATAGCAATAGTTAATTGGAACAGGACCGGAAGCTGGAAGAATTAAATGCCCTAAAATACCTGAGTTGTTTAGAGCAGCACATGGCCCGGTCAGTGGTCGGGAAGAGCGAGTCATTGCAGTTTTACTACCCAGTTGTTCTCACCCTAATCCAGCTGGGGGGAAAGTCACAGCAGTGAACATATTCGAGTTATATGACTTTATGGAAAGTAGGAACTAGTTTTATAGTTACCACCAAGGAACATATTTCCTCAAAGATTCAGGGCTCCAGAGTGCTGTTGTGTGCTGTCTCTCCTCATGTTAGGACACCTACAGCTCTCTGGGCTGGCCTGGAGGGGTCAGGCCCAGGGATCGTGTTTCATCACTGCTGATGAAAATTCAGCTGCTATCGATTGAGCAAGCACTGATGCCCTTCCCGGGTCAGGAGAGAAACCCCAATCATTGTTGAGTAAATACAGTATTCTGTTCACTACATCAATTAGGCTGACCCCAGGGGCTGCAGGATCCCCTGGCTCCCCCATTTGCAATGACAGCTGCCATGCTAATGAATGCACATTGACATGATAATTAAGCCATTACACAGAAAGGGGCTGCCCTAGTAGCAGCGGCTTCCTGGGGCCAGCTAGAACTGGTGGAGACTACAAAGTGACTTGGCGTGCAAGGCCTTGGTCCCGACTCACTCCCAGAGGTCAACAGGCTGCCTCTGGGGGGTGAAGGCAGGGATGAGGTGGGCAGGGGAAGACTAGGATGCCTGCTGCCCTAATGCTGCCAGAACTCGCTTTATTGCAAGACATCCCTAATAAGATGTTACCTGAAAGGAATTCCCTATTCCTTTGTGGAGGGAGGCGTGAACCTGTCAATTCCAGCAGGTCTTCTTCTCTAGAATGGCAGGCAGAGGAAATTTAGGAGAATGAAGACCCCCAAAGGCTCATACCTTGCCTACATGGCACCAATGGGAAAAGCCAAGTGACAATCTTCTTAGCGTAACCAAGACTGACTGGATGCAGTCTGCTTGGCCAGAGCACCAGCTGAGGAGTAAGGTGGACCGGGGTGTGTCTCCACTCAGCAACCCCTTGGCTATGGATCCCGGCTAATCAGATGGCCTTTTCCTGCCTTCATTTCCACAACTGCTTCACCTCCTTCGCTAGAAATCAAACAAGATCGATCCAGGGCAGCATTTTATAAAGATGATGGAACCACCTACTGTGGCAGAGAGCTCCATGGACAGTATGATCACTGTGTTTGGTCACAGAACTTCTAAAAGGACTTCCAGACAAAGTCTGTGTCGTGCTTGGTGACTGCCTAGAGGTGAGGCTCCATGCAGAGTGTGCTCAGTATAAATGAACTAATAAAGACAGGCAGAAAACAGCACTTCCATGCCACCTTATGATACGTGACTTATCACACATTTATCTCCCTACCAAGCCATCCACCCAGTGCATATTAGAAGAATATAGCACAGAAATAAACACAGACCAAATCAGTGCCTGGTTCTTAAAAATACCTTGTCAGCAAATGGTTAGACGAGTTAAAAAGCCATGGTTGGCATCCCGCTGTTCTGTGCAGGGGAGTGTGCAGCTTGCTTCATATGCCTTATTCCACACTGAGTCTGTGCTGCCTCTTGGCCCTAGGTTAATCCAATTCAGGCTCAGGTGGAGTGGCAATGTGTAGGGTACAAGGTAACCTTGGGTGTGCTGCTTTGTAAGATAGCTACAGAGCAAGTGATAATCTGGAGAATGTATATTCACCTGTACATGCCAAAGCCTGTCAGGCATGAGGATTCACCAGTGAGCAGGCTAAGTTACCCCAATGCTGCATTCAAACCTGCGGATTCTGAAGTCACGGCTGAAGTTTATCAGGGAAAGTGCTGTTATTGATTAGACATAGCCATGGCTGACACAGGAATGGAGAGGAATGACTCTTGGTGACAGATATTTGTCCTGTCGGACATAGGGAAGGTCTGAGAGACCTTCCAGTGATGAGTTTCTCTGTATCTCCTTTGCTGTGCTGTTTCATCATAAGAGATAACCCACCCATGTGCACCCCTGTGTGTATTACAGTTCCCTCCATGAGCTAAAGACTGCTTCACTAGTTCCTCCATGAGCAGAAGACAGCTTCACTACGGTCTCTCCAGGAGCAGAAGACAGCTTCACCACAGTCCCTCCATTCTCTTCAAAGAGACAGAGAGGACTCTATTGGACTGTGAGAGAGTGGGAGACGTTGGGGAGAAAGGGAGCATAAAGGATAGAGGGTGTGTGTGGAGGGGTCTGGGGGAGAGGAACAGGAAACTTTCAGGAAGGTATTCGTTAGATCTCGGTGAACAGTGACTCCGTGAGTTTCTACTCGGCTTGATTCTGCTTCCATTATTTCATTTCCTAACTCAGCAGGTATCCATGAGATGCCAGTTTTTTGCCAGCTCCTGTTCTGGCCACTGAGAATGCTCAGCAGAGTTAGGCTACACCTGAAACGTAGAGAGATACGTTCACAGTGAGCAGCTATCAAGCTGGAGATAGGCTGTAGACAGACCTTGGTGGTTCCCTGGCAGGATAAGCTTGCCATCTACCATGATTAAATGGCCCCTCCTTGTCTCCACTGAAGTTTTTTAACAACTGAATTCTAAATCTACCTAATACATGGAAGAATTCCATATAGAACAAGTAAAGTGGTTAATGGTCCTTTATCCTATCGCATCTGTTTCATGGAAATCATTTAATGAGGTTCTCACAATCATGGATGTTTTATTTGTGTGTATGTGTACACACATGTATGTGTGCCTACACTTGGGAGCCAGAGGGTAAACTTGGGTCATTCCTCAGTAGACACCATCCACCTATATTTCCAATAACAAGTGTGTCACTGGCTTGGTACTCATTAGGTAGTCTAGGGTAGCTGGGTAGTCATCACCAGGGATCTGCCTCTCCACCTCCCCAGCACTGAAATTATAAATATTCATAAATGTTTACCACCAAACTCAACATTTTTTTTCAATTTTGGGACTGAATTCAGATCCATATGCTTGCAAGGCAAGTGCTTTACCAACTGTCCTGTTTTTCTAGCTGCTATTCCCAATATTTTATTCCCATCTCATCCGTCCATCCTATAAAATTGGTAGCAAAATGAGAGAGAAAACAGAGCAATATGGCATGCATGCAAGCAAGCCCGGCTCTGCATGCGGGAAAGCGGTACTCTGGCCCTCGTAGTGCACAGAGGGTGGAGGAGGGCTGGAGGCTGAGGGCACAGACTGCTCATTCTTGCTTTCAGTCAAAGTTTTGGAGTCTGACTAATTAACTAAATAGAAAACTTTCCTGGCCACTGAAGGGGAAATTCACCTGAACTCCTGTCCCTCAGGGTTGTCCCTCAACAGTGATTGGGATGACTGACAAGAGACGGGACAGCCAGGATGTTGAAAAGTTCATCCATGTCCTGGGACCCCATGAACAGCTAACTCCACACTTGAGGCTATCAGGAACACACTGCTGAGTGCTTTGCTTTATTCACCCCCCCACCCCCCCGTGAAATCCTGGGGACTGTCAAATAAATGACAAGACCCATTTTACAAGTAGACCAGAAGTCTGCTGTGGCGAGGCCGAGCAGATTTCCTATCTTATCTTGAGTCATCAGTCTCTCATTCAGCCTTCCACAAACAACTCAGCTGGGAGATTGGCACAAGGAGTTGATGGTCCAAGCATCTCTCAGGACTGTGGTCTGTCATGAGTCTCAAAGAATGAGCAAGGGCTGAGCTTAGCCCCCTGCTAGGGAGAACTTGGTTAGCTGGACCAGAGAAGCAGATCCAGTCACTGAGATACAGAAGGTGGCCTCCGGGTTTGAGAGGGAGAATGACAATGGCCATGAAGACAGAGTCTTCGGGCATTTTATTTATTGTTTCATGTGCCGTTCGTACATTACCTCATTACCTCAGACAGCCTTGCCGATTCCTTTTTAGGTAAAGAAACTGAAGATCAGAGAGAAACTTCCTAGCTTCACGCACCTTCTGAGGGGTGGTGCTGGGGTTTAAATTCAAAGTGCTGGATTCTAGAGTTGCTTGTCCACTTACCTGTGGTGAAAAAAAATACATCACTATTCTCACAAAATAAACTTGCGGAGACTGCAAAGGCTATATCCAGAGCCAATTTTCCTGACGAAATGTGCTGCCCATGCCCCTTGCCCCGTCATCTCGTCTCCTCTTCCTCTGGGACCCTCTCATCTTCTGTCTTTTTGTCACCTACATGACATTACAAGACCAGGGTATAACTTGAAAACTACAATCACGTGAAGCAGAGCAGAATTCAGGAGTAAGAACCACGGAGTGTGTATGAGTGTGGAGCTGTCTAGTTTCCAGATTAGCAAGGTTAATTCTGCATTCCTGGAGAGCAATGTGGTATTAAGGAGCAGAGCTCCAGGGCTCCACCCCGTGTAAATGCAGCAAGGATCCTAGATTCTGAGGCCAGGCCTGTGTTCTGGGACTAGGCATTCGTGGGTCAAAGTTCCAGTCCAGATGGTAAACAGAGAAAAATCTCAGCCTTAGATGATACTCTAACGCGTGAGGCAAAAGTTATGGTAATCCTTCCTCTGCGGGTGTCTGTGGATGAAATGAGACAATGTCCACGGAACGCTTTGCTGGGTGTTTGGCATGGGACTTGATAAATGGAGCCTGTTATCTGTTTGCTCAACAAACATTAGCATCTATTCCGTGTATCAGCTTCAGTGTAAGATTGCGTTTTAACAGTCTTCTTCTGAGCTCCTGGGAGGTGTTCTGGTTTTCTTCATGGAGTCTTGCACAGTAAGTTTATTACTTGGCTTTTGAAGTTTCTGGTTGCAGTTTGGAATTGAACCCTCCAACTCAAAGTTCTTTAAAACTTTTTAAAGCTATGAAATCTTTAAAATGCGCTGTTTAAAAAAAAAAAAACTCTCTAAAATTCAACCCAAATAAATTGGTTTAGCTCCAACTCTCTGCCCCTGCAGAGCACACCAACCAAGCCAAAGGACCAGTCTGAGGCAAGCTAAGGGTTCATTCTCCCTATGCTAGAGACAGAGGCAGGGGCGGCTCTCCTGTTTCACCTTCTGGGAGACACAGGGGTCCTTCCTTCACAATAATTGTCAGGCTTGTCCATGACTGATGCCCTCAAAAGGCTGCATCTTCCACTCCTACAGATGCATAAACATAAGAACCAGTATAAACACAAATCAGCAATAGCCCGTCTGCCTCCTTTCAAAAATAGGAGTAAGTTTCTTGATGCCAATGAGCATCAATACTGAATAGTATTCACTTAGTTTGCATTTCTTAGGTAATAATAGTGATGCTTTTGTTTTCTGGTTTGTTTCGCTATTAAAAATTGCCCAGGATTATTGCCCAAGATGCACATCTTTGATTTTTTTCTTGTTGTATTTAAAACATACTTGTATTGCAAAATCAAACAATTTGGATATTCTAGAGAGGTTTTAAATTTTTTGGTGTTTTAAAAAAGATTTGGTTCATTTATTTTATTAGTGTGTGTATATGAGTGTGTGTGTGTGTGTGTGTGTGTGTGTGTATGGTATATGCTATGTGACAGTGGAGGCCAGAAGAAAGTGGTGGGTATCTTGGAGCTGTAAGTACAGGCATTATGGGAAAGCCATGTTCCCGACAAGCACTTTTAGCCACCGTGTCATCCCGCCAGTCACCACTTCAAAGGTTTTCAATAATGACAAACTATTCCTCAAATAAGTTGAACTGGGGCTAGTGAGATGGCTCAGTCAGGAAAGTCCCGCTGTGCAAGCCTCAGGACTTGACATGGATCCTCAAAAGTCATACAAAAGCCAAGCACAGCATCTACCTGTAATCTCAGAGAAAGGAAGCTATGTGGGGCTTGCTGGCCAACCCAGGTAGCCACTCAGTGCACTAGATCTAGGTTCAGCGAGAGACCTTATCTCAGAAAGAGTTAGAGAAACAACTGGGGAAAATACCCAATGTCAACTTCTGGCTTACACACATCTGTAGGTTCACACACACACACACACACACACACACACACACACACACACACACGTCAAATCAATTGGTTTTCACAAATCTGCACCAGCCTTGATTAATAATACCTAATCTTTGCAAAGTTAAGGTTTTAAAACATATTGGCTTCTTATAATATCAGATTACGTTTGCTTTTTAACATGGCGACAATGAGTATTTTCCCCATATTTATTGATTATTAGCATTTTCCTAATTACTGCATTTTGTCTGAGCAAGCCATGGAAAGTGAGCCAGTTAGCAGTGTTCCTCCATGGTCTCTGCTTCAGCTCCTCCCTTAGGTTCATGTCCTGACTTCCTTCCATGGTGAACTGTAGACTATCAGCTGAAAGAAACCCCTTCCTCAAGCTGCCTTTGGTCATGGTGTTTGATTACAGCAGTAGAAAGTCAACTATGACACCATGTTACCTACATAGTGTGCCAGCCTACAGCCACACCTGTAAATCACAGTCTACAGCCTTACTCACCAGCCTACAGCCACACCTGTAAATTACAGACTACAGCCTTATTCAACAGCCTACAGCCACACCTGTAAATTACAGACTACAGCTTTATTCAACAGCCTACAGCCACACCTGTAAATTACAGACTACAGCCTTACCCAACAGCCTACAGCCACACCTGTAAATTACAGACTGCAGCCTTACTCACCAGCCTACAGCCACACCTGTAAATTACAGACTACAGCCTTACTCACCAGCCTACAGCCACACCTGTAAATTATAGACTACAGCCTTACTCACCAGCCTACAGCCACACCTGTAAACTTATAGACTACAGTCTTACAAACTCTGCTTTCTTCTTTCCCAGAGATAGTATTCTACTGTAGGATATACTCTGATACTTAATTAAGTAAAAGTACTAAGTAATAACATGTAGAATTTTGGCACTCTTATTTTGTATTAATGCTATGAAAAACTTCATTGTGTCTATGATTATCCACATAATACAATCTCAGTGTTGCCAAATTTATATTAGCCAATCTAATAAGAACAAAATGGTATCTCATTCCTACTTCGCTCTGCTTTCCTAATTGCTAACGAAATTAAAAACTTTTTCTTAGCTATTCACATTTCATTCATTTCTGTCTATATCAGTAAGCATTCCCGTAAATACAGTCAGACAAAAGCCTCCAAACAGAAGGGCTCAGATCCCATAAATATTCCCTTTCTCCTGGGTTACTGTGCCAGGGCAGTGAGCAGAGCAGGGCTGGGAGACAGCTCTGCTCCAGGAAGTATCCCAGACTTTAAGTCTTTCCTTTGTTACTGCACCATCTTTGAGGGCATGGCCTTGGCTCATCAGATGACTCAGTGCCTTAGAGTCTACATTCTAGCCCTGAAGCAGTAAGGAGAGCAATGTCCTGTGCACACAGCTGTCTCTGAACAGTCTGTGACTGCACACTGGAGACAGTACTGCTCACTGTGGCAGTGGAGTTTTTTTGTATGCCTCCCTGTGGTTGTGCCTTCTCACTGGCTCTGTTTTTATTGTTGTTTAGCTGTATGTGCGTTGCTAAGATAGTTGTAACAATTTTTATTTACTTTTTTTGGTTTTGCTGTTGTTGAGACAGGTTTTCTCTGTGTAACAGTCCTGGCTGTCCTGGAACTCACTCTGTATTCCACGGTGGCCTCCAACTTATAGAGATCCATCTACTTCTGCCTTCCTGAGTGCTGGGATTAAAGCCGTGGTCCACCCTGTGTGGCTACATTTTTTAAATTTTATTTTTAATTAAAGTAGTATATCACTTCCCTTCTTCTATCTTCTCCTTCCAATCCTCCAATCTGCTCCATCTCAAATTTATGGCCTCTTTTTTCCTAGTATTATTAAATGTCTATACATGTATATGTGTATACATGAATAAACATGCAAATGCAGCCTGCTGAGCACCATTAGTGTTGCTTGTATGTATTTGTTCTTAGGGCTGATCACTTGATATTATATAACCAAAGAGGGAGCTCATCTCTGAGAACAGTCACTAACTGCTAGTTGTTCCTTATCTAGGTGTGGAGCCCCGTAAGATTTCTCTTTCTACAGTGGCATGCTGGCTCATCGTGAAATTGCTCAGGTCTTATTTAGGCAGCCATATTGTTGAGATTTTGGGGGTGTGACTTCCTTTTCAGTTCAGGAGACACCATCTCACAGTAAATGTCTTAGTCCTCTGGCTCATACAGTCTTTTCACTACCTCTTTGAAGTCCCCTGGACCATACTGGTATAGGAGTTATGTTGTAGATGTGTTGTTTTCTGCGTTTTGACCTATGGTGGCTTGCTGTGGGAGCACATTCTTGTTGTTAAAGGTACATTCAGAGTTTCCTTCTCATATCGGGAGCCATCTGGTATGGGACAGAAGAGAAGACTTTAGAAAGGTTTTACTTTCTCCATCTCTATTTTGTCTATATCCTATTCTTCATTGAATGTATGTTTATATGAATGATGTTTAAGTTTTCCACGATGAACAATAGATTTTCCTACAGATCTTTTTCCTGCAGTAATCTTTAAAGTTTCCAAGAAGAAGATGGAGTCCCACAGCAACAACTCCACCTAGTTGAGATGACATCGTAATGCTGACAAAGCTATTATAAGACCACTTTTTTGGGGTACCAGTTGCTGAAATGGTGCACCTTCTCATGACGTTCTGGCCAGAACTCCAAATAAGAACTTTAAACAAAACAAAACAAAAAAACTCTATTGACTGCTCAGAAATTGTTTGCAACTATACTAGACAGTAATTTTAAAACTTAACCATCACTTTACTTTTACAGGACGACATTAAGAGAACATTGCCGCCATGATGAGCAGGAAGCAATTCTAGAGGACAACGTCCCATCCCAAAAATGTTTGTCCTTAGGGTTGGTAACACTGTTTAGGGGTTGTTGATTATTACTTGTACTAGATAGTACAAACTACGTTTGTTAAAAAAAATGGGGGGATGATAATAGTGGGTAATAGAGTAAATACTTGTGAGCTATTATTTATGGATAATTTACATTAGTATAGTTTTTGTATATTGATACAAGTTCAAATTATATTTGTTTTTTACATTATTTGTACACCTATGCAAAGTTATTCTGTCAGATTGTATATATGCATGTTTTTAATTCTGTTTAGGACATTTTGGTATATTGATATAACTTTTAGGATATATTTTCATATTACATCATATATTACTCCTAACTCTGATCAAGATACTTATAGATTGTTTATATTTTGAGGTCATTGTCCTCATTTGTTGCACATTTGTTTACAGATTATTTAATATTCTGACATGCAGTTTTAGTCTTTAAGTTATACAGGTATTAAATATTATAGGTCAATAGTTGTTCATGTTTGTTGTACAAACAGTCAGATCAATTAGGTTCTTTAGGTACATAGAGATTGTATTCTTTCTACATAGGTAATCTTCAACCACTTCAAGGATCTGTAAAACATGGCATTTAAATAACTTAGGGTTCTGTTGACATGAGACATGTTTGCTCCTGACAGCATCAATCTGCTCCTTAGGGAGTGTTGAGCATCAAAGACACTCCACTTGGAGCTTGTTTTCTTCTTGGCACCATTGGCCTTTGGGCAAGGAACTGCCTATACCTCAACCACTGACAAAGTACATGGTATCCAGAAATGGATAAGCAGGACATAAGGAAAAGGACTGTCAAATCTTGCTAAGAGAGGATAAGATGGTTCTGAAAAATTCCCTGCCTCTAAAAATGGTCTGTCAATTAGGCTAGGCCTTAGCCAAAGTTGGTTGCTTCAACATTGCAAAATGAGACGTTGGGTGACTGCTAATTGTCTCCGTCATATTTTGCTTGCTTTGGAAACTGCTTGATTGTACTTCCTGCCTACTCAAGTAATATTATCTCCATTCTCAGGCCTTCGATGAGGTTAAAGATTAGATAGTTGTAGTTACTGTCCTTTTATGATCTAGCCAAGCCATTTCCTATACAAGACTTAGACTTCATAGGATAGGATGTTTATTAAAACATTTAGCATATGTTCCTTGGTTAATATTTTTATGCTGGTTGTAATTCTAATCATACTTGATATCTATTCCTAGTGTATAAAGTTTTGTATTGGGTTTGGAACCCTCTTATTTAACCAAAAGGGAGAGGTGCTGTGGGAGCACATTCTGATCCTTCAGCCAATAGACTTTAAGATAGCAGCCCATTTGGGCATGGTCTCTTATACTGTAAAAGCAGCTGTAAATGTGTGCTCGCTCTCTTGCTTCCAGCTCCTGGTTCCAGCTGCTAGACTCTGCTCCTGTTCGTGCTGAGGACTGTTATTTAGGACAGTAAGTTTTTCCCTTAAATAAATAACCCTTTTATTATTCATAATTCTGAACTGGTGTGGAATTATTTTGTGATTTCCATCTTCAGTGGCTTTTTGCAATAGTCTCTCCCTGCTGAAAAAAAGAATCCTCTTTGATGAGGGCTGGGTGAGAACAACATTTATCTGCGGGTGTAAAGATAAGGATTTAGACTGCCAATAGGAATTATAGTGTTTTAGGAAATGAACAATTTTTCTCTCGTGTCTATGAGCTTTTCAGCCAGGGAGTAGTTAACTAATTTATGGTACCAGGCATAATTTCTCTCCTTTTCAGAGGACCTTCAGTTCCATTTGTCAGGTATTGGTTAATGCCAAGATGTAAGTGCCACTGTTTTGCCTTCAGAAACATCTTGCCACGATGGCCATTGTTGAGGTTTACAGGCATCACAGCTTGTATATCATCTGCCAGTACTACTGCAGCCAGTCCCCAGCAAGAGGCTTTCCAGTCAGATCTATCGCAAGCTCTTCAAGTCCTATGTTGGAAGTTCATGGAGTCTTAAGTAAAAGGGACTTACTTTCAACTTCTGAGAGGCAAGCAGGGACACCAGCAATAGTCTATGCAATTTTGGAAGTCTCTTGGATTTCCCTGACAAACAATTTGAAAGGAGGTTTCTTATGCCTCTTACTAGAGTTTGGTTAGCTAGTCTGTATCTCTTGGTGGGGTGCATTGTCATCCCAAGCGGTGCAACTTCATTTAAAAACATATATGTATGTATGCATGCATACACACAAATGTATTATACCCAATTTTAGATAGGTATAAAATGATGGTTCCTTATATTGTTTTCAAACATCCTTACTGTTATTTATCCTTTTTCTCTCCCTCCCGCTTCTCCAATGAAAGCCCTGCTCCCATTTTCCCCATTCTCCCACATCTTCTGTGTCCTGTTGATTCCCTCTGTAGAACCTCCCCTACCATGGTCCCTTTTTATTTTTCTGGTATCTATGGTTACTCCAAATTATATATTCATACCTGAAGATTTTGAGTTAGAATCTTCAGAAGAGAGAAAATATGCAATATTTGTCTTTCTGGGTCCTGGTTTCCTCACTTAACATAATATTATCTAGTTCCATCCAATTTACAAAAAAGGTCATGATTTCATTTTTCTTTAAAACTGAATTATATTCCGTTGTGCATATGTTTAACATTTTCATTATTTATCCATCAGCTACAAACATTTATGTTATTTCTATGGACTATTGTGGATATGTTGACAATGGAGATGGTTCAGCAAGTATCTGTGGAGTAGGGTGCTGGATCCTTTGGGCATATGCCAAGGGGTGGTACATCTGAGTCACATAGCAAATTTTATTTTCATATTTTTGGGAATTTTCTACCTGGATTTTCAAAGTAGCTGCAGTGATATGCAACCCCACCAACAGTGAGTGAGGGCTCCCTTTATCCATGTGTTCTCCAGCATTCATTTTTGATGGTTTTGTTGATTTTTCTCATTCTAGCTGGGGTGAAATGAACCCTCGAAGTTGTTTTATTATGCATTTCCCTAATTATTAAGGATATTGAGCACTTAGGAGGTATTTCTTAGACATTTTTATTTCTTCTATTGAGAACTCTGTTTAGATTCCCTAGGCTATTTTTTAGTTGGGTCATTTGTTTCCTTGACTCTTTGTCCTTTGAGCTCTCTATATTAATGTTCTGTCAGATATATAGCTGGCAAGGATTTTCTCCTCTTCTATGGGTTTCTTCTTTGATTGTTTCCTAGGCTGTAGAGAACTTTTCAGTTTTATGAGTTCCCACTCATCAGTTGTTGACCTTAATTCTTGGGCAAATGACCTCACATATATCAGGAAATATGGAATTATTTTCTCAGTATTTTCCTTGTCAATTTTGGTGAGAAGATTGTAAAACCAGTTATCCATATTCTTCTTTTTTGAAATTAAAGTTTATATAAAGTAAAGATTATTCATTTCTTGCAAGGTTTGTAAAACTTTCAAGCTATACATAGTACACTATTATCTTCAGGCTGAAAATGTTATCTGATGGTTTTCTTTAGTAGCTAAAGAGTTTTGTACTTCTTGTTTACAGGTGGTCCAGGACAGGATGGTTAGTTAATTATAACATAAAAGTAAAGCTTATTCAATGAAAACATTGATTTTTTTCAAAAAGTTTTTTGAGACATGGTCTCATGTCTTGCCTCAAATTTGCCATGCAGCTTAGGATGACTTTGAACTCATGATCCTTCTGCTTCCATTTCCCAAGGGCTAGGATCACAGGTATGGGTCACTATGCCTGGCTAGAAACTTTAATTTTTGAGTTCTGATTGTTCCTTGTGCTGTCTATAAGTAACAAGATTCTCTCTCCATACTGAGGAGCAGTGAAGAGCCACCAGGCCCAAAGCAAATGGCATGCACTCTGAAGAAGACTGCATGACTCAGTCAGGATGGTCAGTAGGCTAGGTGGACCCAATTCACTCCCCATTCATAGCATTTTCATTCGTGATGGATGTGTTGGGATGCACAAAATCCCAACATAAGAAGTATGTATGAGAAGCATCTATGATTGTGTTTTCTAGAGGGTGAACCTTCAGTTTCTACCAAGATTTTGAATGTCTCTGTTCTTTCTGTAGCTATGTCCTCCTCTCATCCCCATGTATGAACAGTTGTCCATTTTCTGTTGAAAGCTGTTGGTTTGGGTTTCAAGCAGCTCAAAGCTAAAGGCATTCTAACTCATGGAGGCAACTGCCACGGTACCATTCCCTCCTTGCTTATCACCTGCCTCTTCCTTCAGGAAGCATTCCCTGACTACCCCTACTCAGAGAGTCTGGATGTTTTTCTTGTGCTCCATAAAACCTGGATAGAAATAATAATTTTAATTCAAATTGAGACTATACTCAGGACGGTAACTTTAATTATGCAAGCATTAACACTTTCTTACCAGAGTAGTCTTGATGTGTTTTAGGGGAGAGACCTTGAGAACAGACACAGGAGAGCACTTTCCAAGAACACATTATTCTTGGACTGTGAAAGACGTAAGAGCACATCACCCTTCACAATAGTCACAAATAGCATAAAATATCTCGGAGTAACTCTAACCAAACAAGTGGAAGACTTGTATGACAAGAACTTTAAATCTTTGAAAAAGAAATTGAAGAAGACAGCAGAAAGTAAAAAGATCTCCCATGCTCTTGGTTAGGTAGAATTAACATAGTAAAAATGGCAATCTTACTAAAAGCAATCTACAGATTCAATGCAATGCCCAGCAAAATTCTTCACAGACCTCGAAAGAACGGTACTCAACTTCATATGGAAAAGCAAAAAACCCAGGATAACCAAAACAATCTTGTACAATAAAAGAACTTCTAGAGGCATCACAATCCCTGACTTCAAACTCTACTACAGAGCTACAGTACTGAAAACAGCTTGGTACTGGCATAAAAACAGACAGGAGGATCAATGGAACTGAATCGAAGACTAAGATATCAATCCACACACCTATGAACACCTGAATTTTGACCCAAAAAAAGCAAAAATTATAAAATGCAACAAGAAAGCATATTCAACAAATGGTGCTGGCATACCTGGATATGAGCATGTAGAAGAATAAAAATAGATCCCTATCTATTCCCATGCACAAAACTCAAGTCCTAATAGATCAGAGACCTCAACAGAAAGCCAGCCACACTGAACCTTATAGAAGAGAAAGTGGGAAGTACACTTGAACACATTGTCACAGGAGACCACTTCCTAAATATAACCCCAGTAGCACAGACACTGAGAGAAACAATTAATAAATGGGACCTCCTGAAACTGAAAAGCTTCTGTAAAGCAAAGGACATGGTCAACAAGACAAAACAGCAGCCTACAGAATGGGGAAAAAAAACTTCATTAACCCCACATCAGGCAGAGTTCCGGTCTCCAAAATATACAAAGAACTCAAGAAACTGGTCATCAAAAGAACAAATAATCCACTAAAAAAAAAAAATAGAGTACAGACCTAAACAGAGAACTCTGAACAGAGGAATCTAAAATGGCTGAAAGACACTTAAGGAAATGCTCAACATCTTTAGTCAACAGAGAAATGCAAATCAAAACAACTCTGAAATTCCATCTTACACCTGTAAGAATGGCCAAAATCAAAAATATTGATGACAACTTATGCTAGAGAGGTTGTGGGGTAAAAGGGAACAGTTCTGCATTGCTGGTGGGAATGCAAGCTGGTACAATCCCTTTGGATGCCAGTGTGGTGATTTCTCAGAAAATTAGGAAACAAACTTCTTCAAGACCCAGTAATACCACTTTTGGGTATATATCCAAAGGACACTCAATTGTGCCACAAGGACATGTGCTCAACTATGTTCATAGCAACATTGTCATAGCCAGAACCTGGAAACAACCTAAATGTCCCTTGACCGAAGAATGAATAAGGAAAATGTGGTGCATTTACACAATGGAATATTACACAGCAGAAAAAAATAACAACATCTTGAATTTTGCAAATGGATGAAGCTAGAAAACATCATTTTAAGTGAGGTAACCCAGACCCAGAAAGACAATTATCACATGTACCAACTCATAAGTGGTTTTAAACATAAAGCAAAGGAAACCAGCCTACAAATCACAATCCCAGAGAACCTAGACAACAATGAGGACCCTAAGAGAGACATACATAGATCTAATCTACATGGGAAGTATAAAAAGACAAGATCTCCTGAGTAAATTAGGAGCATGGGGACCTTGGGAGTGGGTTGAAGGGAAGGGGAGAGGCAGGGAGGGGAGCAGAGAAAAATATAGAGCTCAATAAAAATCAATAAAAATATGACATAAGAGCTACAAGAATTCACACACGGGGGTGGCCTGTGATACAGAGAGCTTGTCAGCTTCTTCTTCTTCTTCTTCTTCTTCTTCTTCTTCTTCTTCTTCTTCTTCTTCTTCTTCTTCTTCTTCTTCTTCTTCTTCTTCTTCTTCTTCTTCTTCTTCCTCTTCTTGTATGTCAGCCTTATGCCAGGACATGGCAGAATGGTCTTTTGGCAATCACTTCTCAAGAGCCAATTTGGGAAAGTCTTCTCCCCACTCTGCATCTGCCCTACCTCCACCCTAAGGTAGAGAAAAGGGAACAGTGGAGGACATTGTGCTTGGGAGCCCTCAGATTCTGACTTGCCTCTGTTTCTTTGTGGTCACGAACAACTGGCCAGTGGTTCTCAACCTGTGGGTTGTGACCCCTTTGGGGTCGCAAATCAGATGTCCTGTAGATCAGATATTTACATTGTGATTCATAACAACAGCAAAATTACAGTTATGAAGTAGTAACAAAAATAATTTTATGGTTGTGGGTCACGACAACATGAGGAGCTGTGCTAAAGGCTTAGAGCATTAGGGAGGTTGAGAACCACTGTCCTAGGCAGTTGGTTTCACATCTTCGCACTTTAGGTTTTCGTTTCATATCAACAGCTCTGTGCTTCCATTCCTGAGTTCCTTTGTAGCCATCACTTTGGAGTCAACAGCAAGACATGGTTCTGCTTTACAGGGCCCATTATTTCTTCTCCCCTTCACCTCTCCCTCCAGTTCTGCCCTCTGTTTTATACTTCAGGCCCACTTCCCCTCATTTCCCTTTCCCTGGGTCAGAGAGTCCCAGGACTGGGAAAAGCCCAGAAGCAATTTTTTAAATAATTGATCAATTCTTTGAGAAATCCATGCAAGAAATTTTAATCTTATTAATACCCCACTTGTGTTACAGCTATGCACACACACAAACATTACACAAGACTTATTGGGAAAGCCACAAGAAGGTGGCTGCCTCTGCTCGGGAGGGAAGCAGCAAAGAACTGAACAGGAGACAGGCTTTACAAAAGTTTTCTTGTGGGGTTGGTGGGGCACAGTGCTTTCCAGGATGGCCTGAGATTGGTGGGGTTCTGTGGTCTGATCTTGGGGAAGCTCAGCGATAAGTGGATTTTTGTGACTTGATCTTGGACTTCTTTTCTCTGTGGGTAGACCTTGATGGCAGACATCTCAAGGGGCCGAAAAGAGTAGTCTGGGGGGTCAGAGTCTGGCTACAGCATCGTCTGTGAAGTGACAAAGAGATGTGTTTCAGATGCTTTCCCAAGGCAGGGAGGACATGGGGGTTCAGTCTGGTGAGTGAACTATCCAAGTCCACCCCACAAGGCTGTTTCATATGTGCCTGAAACTACAACCCAGTCCTGTGGGCATTTAGTTCGATTTCAAAAGTTTTCTTTTCAAATAAATTTTTTTATTTTTGTGTGCATGTGTGTGCACACGTGTGTGGTCAGAGAACAACACACATGAGTCAGCTCTTTCTTCTTTATCTTCCTGTGTGTGTATGTGTGTGCACACCTGTACACGTGTGTGGCCAGCGTACAACTCATGTGAGTCAGCTCTCTCCGTTCACCATTTGGGTTCCAGGGATTGAACTTGAGTCATCAGACTTGTGACAAGTGCTCTTACTTGTGGAACCATCTTACTGGCTTAGTCTCCATTCTTCAAAGCACACTCTGTACAAAGGTCAGCCTACACAAAGGGATTTTTTTGTATGCATTGAAGTGGGTACCTTTTGGCAACAACCATAGGCTTCATCCGTACTGCCCTCCACGCACATGCCTTCTAAACAGTGCCACCTTAACATGGTTTCCACGCACTTCTTTAATATGATATGTGACTTTGCCATGGCCCCACAGCAAGAGGCTAGGTTTAATTCCCTTCCTTTTCAGTCTGGGCTGGCAGCCGGGTGAGGCAGAGAATGCTGCAGGACTCAGTCTCTTTGAGTTCATTGTTTCCCACATAACATTTCTTGTCTATTATCTTCAGCTGGTGTAAGAATCCCAGAAAGGTAGTTTCAATTGACAGTACCAGGGGAACACAGCCTTTAGGTCTGCCTGACCACCATATGTGCAAATGAAGAAACCAATTCCAACTTCAGCTACCATGTGAGTTGCCCCAGCTTTGACTTAGGAAGTCTGAAGAAAGAACAAACTATCAACATATTTATTGGGAAACAATTCTCCATGGACCTCTTAGCTTTCTGCACGTCTTAGGAGCAAAAGGAACCAGCTGCTCTAAATTATAATAGAAAACATGCTGATATGCCTGGTGTGGTGGTACATATACATCTTTAATCCCAGCACTCAGAAAGCAGTTTGAGGCCAGCCTGGTATATAGAGAGTTCCAGGACAGCCAGGGCTACATAGAGAAATTCTGTCTTAAAACACACACACATATACACACACACACACACATGTGCATACACACACACGTACACACACACAAAAGAAGAATAAAGAAAAGATGCTGATAGTGTAGACATCATAGAACAGAGATCTCGTCACCCTCTGAAGGAAAGGCAGGTTTGTTTACAGCTTATGACATCAGTCTTCTGTTTAAGAAAGAAGATCTTGGAGCTCTACTGGAGCAGGTCCTAGGCAATGACCTCCATGGGAGCAGGTACAAAGGAGTGACCACTGAGGGAGCAGGTCCGAGCCAGAGACCTCTGTGGGACCAGGAATGAGTCAGGGACCTCTGAGGGAGCAGCCCCAAGCTAGCAACCTCTGTGCAAGCAGGCCCAAAAGACTCCTGATATTGCAGAGCTGATCCTCAGGAGTGCTGAGCAACCTCCAGGAACATCGAGTGACCTCCAGAGTGACTGGAACCAAAACCCTGACTGCACCATGAGGAGTAACCATCTGAGCCTTGGATACACTGACATCTGGAAGATTGATCACCAGAGACACAGCCCTAACTACACCAATCAGAGGAAAAGATGGGTAGACAAGGTAAGAACATACTCAACACCACAAAGAGCAACACGACACCAATAAAAAGTAGTGACCCTACAACAGCAATACTTGAACAGCCAAATATAGATGAAGCAGAAGAAAATGACCTAAAAATAACTTTAGGGGAATGTTTGAGGCCAATAAAGATGAAATGAAAAATTTCCTCAAAGAAACGAAGGAAAAGACAAACAAAAAATTAGAAGAAATCAACAAATCCCTTAAAAAAAAACCAAGAAAAAGCAATCAAACACATAAAAGAAACTATTTAAGACGTGAAAACCAAAATAGAGACAATGAAGAAAACACAAACTGAAGGAATTATAGAAATGGAAATTATGAGAAAGCAACCAAGAATCACAAATGCAAGTATAAACAGAAGAATACAAGAGCTGGAAGAGGAAGCGGTGAAGATACAAAAAAGGAAATAGACTCATTGGTCAAAGAAAACATTAAATCTAACAAAAGCTTAACACAAAATATTCAGGAAATATGGGACACTATTAAAAGATCAAACCTAAGAATAATAGAGATAGAAGAAGGAGAAGACGTCTAACTCAAAAGCACAGAAAATATATTCAACAAAACCATAGAAAGAAACTTTCCCAGTCTAAAGAAAGATATGTCTATGAAGATACAAGAAGCTTACAGAACACCAAATAGACTGGATCAAAAAAAAAAGTCCCCTTGCCACATAACAATTAAAGCACTAAACATACAGAATAAAGAAAGAATATTAAGACATGCAAAAGAAAAAGGCCAAGTAACATATAAAGGCAGACATATCAGAATTACACCTGGCTTCTCAATGGAAACAATGAAAGCCAGAAGGTTGTGGTCAAGCATTATGCAGACACCTTGAAACCACGGATGCCAGCCCAGACTACTACTATACTCAGCGAAACTTTCAATCACTATAGAAGGACAAAAGAAGATATTCCATGACAGAACCATATTTAGCCAATACCTAGCCACAAACCCAGCCCTACACAAAGTACTAGAAGAAAAACTCCAAACCAAGGAAGTTGGCTACATCCATGAAAACACAGACAACAAATGATCTCACAACAGCAAATTCCAAAGAAGGAAAAAACACATATGATAACATATCCAACAATGAAACCTAAAATAACAGGAACTGGAAATCACTGGTCATTAATATCCCTTAATATGAATGAACTCAACTCACCTATAAAAAGACACGGGCTAACAGATTGGATACGAAAACAGAATCCATCCTTCTGTTGCATGCAAGAAACACACCTCAACCTCAAAGACAGATAGCAGCTCAGAATAAAGGGTTGGGAAAATTTTTCAATCTAATGGTCCTAGAAACAAGCAGGTGTAGCTATCCTAATATCTAACTAAATAGACTTCAAACTAAAATCAATCAAAAGAGACAAAGAAGTACATTTCATATTAGACACAGGAAAAATCATCAAGAGGAAATCTCAATACTGAATGTATGCCACAAATACAAGGGCACCCTTATATGTAAAAGAAATACTCATAAAGCTTAAATCACATATTAAACCCCACACACTAATAGTGGGAGACTTCAACACCCCACTCTGGTATGGGAGAATTGTCTGTATTCTGTCAATCATGTTTTAAATGAACGCTGATTGGCCAGGCAGGAATATAGGTGGGAAAACAAGAGAGGAAGTAAAGGTGGGGCCAGAAGAACAGGAGAATTCTGGGAAGCAGGAAGCTCTCTCGGCAGTCCTGCCCAGACCACTGAAGAAGCAGGGTGTGACCTGCCCCGCTGAAAAAGGTACTGAGCCATGTGGCTAACATAGGTAAGAATAATGGGCTAATATAACTTATAAAAACTAATACTTAGCCTGAGCTAATGGGCCAATCAGTTTATAATCTTCTGGAGACCTCTGTGTGATTTTCTTTGGGGCTAAATGGCTGCGGGAAGTGGGCAGGACAGAAACCCCGACAACCAGGTCCCTCATGTTACACCACTCTCACTACTGAACAGGTTTGTCAGGCAGAAAATTAACAGAGAAATAAGGGAACTAACAGATGTTATGACTCAAATGGACTTAACAGGCATCTATAGAACATTCTATCCAAACATAAAAGAATATAACTTCTTCTCAGCACCTCATGGATTATTCTTAACAATTAACCACATACTAGGTAACAAAGCAAACCTCAACAGATAAAAAAAAATTGGAATAATCCCATGTACCTTATTGGATCACCATGGCTTAAAATTAGAATTCAACAGCAACACTAATTCCAGAAAGCCCACAAACACATGAAAATTAAACAATGCTCACCTGAATCATCAATGGGTTAAGGAAGAAACAAAGGAAGAAATTAAAGACTTCCTAAAATTCAATGAAAATGACCACACAACATACCCAAATTTATGGGACACAATGAAAGCATTGTTAAGAAGAAATTTCATAGCACTAAATGCCTACATAAAGAAGCTGGGGAAAAAAAACCCACACTATAGAGTTAACAGAACATTTGAAAACTCTAGAACAAAAAGAAGCAAACCCACCCAAGAGAACTAGATGACAGGAAATAATCAAATTGAGAGCTGAAATCAACAAAATAGAAACAAAGAAATGATACAAAGAATTAATGAGATAAAGAGTTGGGTCTTCAAGAAAATCAAAAAATTAGACAAACCTTTATCCAAAGTAACCAAAAGGCAGAGAGAGACTATCCAAATTAACAAAATCAGAAATGAAAAGGGGGACATAACAGACACAGAGGTAATACAGAAGATCACCAGGTCATATTTTGAAAACCTGTACTCTACAGAATTGGAAAACTTAAAGGAAATGGACAACTTTTTAGATAAATATCACTTACTAAAATTAAATTAAGACCAGATAAGCAAATTAAACAGACCTATAACTGCTAAAGAAATAGAAACAGTCATCAAAAGTCTCCCAATCAAAAAAAGCCCAGGACTAGATGGTTTCAGCTCAGAATTCTACAAGATTCTCAAAGAAGAACTAATACCAATACGCCTCAAATTGTTGCATACAATAGAAACAGAAGGAACATTGCCAAACTTTTTATTTTAATGAGGCTACAATTGCCCTGATACCCAAACCACACAAAGACATTAATAAGAAAGAGAATTACAGACCAATCTCACTCATGAACATTGGTGTTAAAATACTGGCAAACTGAGTACAAGAATATAACAGAAAAATCATCTACCATGATCAAGATGGCTTCATCCCAGATATGAAGGGATGGTTCAACATACGAAAATATGTCAATGTAATCCACCATATAAACAAACTGAAGAACAAAACAAAACTAAACACAGGATCATCTCATTAGACGCTGAAAAAGCTTTCAATGAAATACCATATCCCTTCATGATAAAGGTGTTGGAGATCAGGGATACAAGGAACATACCTAAACATAATAAAGGCATTAGATAGCAAGCCGACAGCCAACATCAAGCTAAATGGAGAGAAAGTCAACGCGATACCACTGAAATCAGGAACAAGACAAGGTTGTCCACTCTCTCCATATCTATTCAATATAGTACTTGAGGTTCTAACTAGAGCAATTAGACAACAAAAGGAGATCAAGGGGTACAAATCAGAAAAAAAATAAGTCAAATTTCACTATTTGCTGACGATATAATAGTTTATATAAGCAACTCCAAAAATTCTACCAAGGAACAACTCATAAACACCTTCAGTAATGTAGCAGGATACAAGATTAAGTCAAACATTCAGTAGCCCTCCTTTACACAGATGATAAATGGACTGAGAAAGAAATCAGAGAAACATCACTCTTCACAATAGCCACAAATAACATAAGATCTCGGAGTAACTCTTACCAATCAAGTGGAAGACCTGTATCACAAGAACTTTGAATCTTTTAAGAAAGGAATTGAAGAAGACACCAGAAAATGGAAAGATCTCCGATGCTCTTGGTTAGGTAGTATTAACATTATAAAAATGGCAATCTTACCAAAAGCAATCTACAGATTCAATGCAATGCCCAGCAAAATTCCAGAAAAATTCTTCAAAGACCTTGAAAGAACAATGCTCAACTTCATGTGGAAAAGCAAAAAACCCAGGATAGCCAAAACATTCCTGTACAATATAGGAATATCTGGAGGCATCACAATCCCTGACTTCAAACTCTACTACAGAACTACAAAACAGCTGAAAACATCTTGGTATTGGCATAAAAACAGATAGGAGGACCAATGGAACTGAATCGAAGACTAAGATATCAATCCACACACCTATGAACACCTGAATTTTGACCCAAAATAGCAAAAATTATAAAATGCAACAAAGAAAGCATATTCAACAAATGGTGCTGACATACCTGGATATAAGCATGTAGAAGAATGAAAGTAGATACATATCTATTCCCATGCACAAAACTCAAGTCCAAATAGATCAAAGACCTCAACAGAAAGCCAGCCACACTGAACCTCATAGAAGAGAAAGTGGGAAGTACACTTGAACACATTGGCACAGGAGACCACTTCCTAAATATAACCCAGGTAGCACAGACACTGAGGGAAATAATTAATAAATGGGACCTCCTGAAACTGAAAAGCTTCTGTAAAGCAAAAGACACAGTCAACAAGACAAAACAGCAGCCTACAGAATGGGGAAAGATCTTCGCCAACCCCACATTAGACAGGACTGATCTCCAAAATATAAAAGAACTCAAGAAATTGGTCATTAAAAGAACAAGTAATCCAATAAAAATTGGGGTACAGACCTAAACAGAGAACTTTTAACAGATGAGTCTAAAATGGCAGAAAGACACTTAAGAAAATGTTCAACATTTTTAGCCATCAGAGAAATGCAAATCAAAACATCTCTGAAATTCCATCTTACACCTGTAAGAATTACCAAGATCAAAAACACTGATGAAGTGACCCAAAAAACTCTACCAAAGAACTCCTACAGCTGATAAATACCTTCAGTGATGCGGCAGGATACTAAATCAACTCAAAAAAATCAGTAGCCCTCCTATACACAAAGGATAAAGAAGCAGAGAGGGAAATCAGAGAAACATCACCTTTCACGATAGCCACAAATAGCATAAAGTATCTTGGGGTAATACTAACTAAGGAAGTGAAAGATCTATTTGACAAGAACTTTAAGGCTTTGAAGAAAGAAATCGAAGAGGATACCAGAAAATGGAAGGATCTCCCATCCTCTTGGATTGGTAGGATCAACATAGTAAAAATGGCAATTCTACCAAACGCAATCTATAAATTCAATGCAATCTCCATCAAAATCCCAACAAAATTCTTCACAGACCTTGAGAGAACAATAACTAAGTTTATATGGAAAAACAAAAACCCCAGGATAACCAAAACAACCCTATACAATAAAGGAACTTTCAGAGGCATTACCATCCCTGACTTCAGACTCTATTACAGAGCTACAGTAATGAAAACAGCTTGGTATTGGCATAAAAACAGAGATGTTGACCAATGGAATTGAATTGAAGACCTGGATGTTAACCCACAAACCTATGAACACCTGATTTTCAACAAAGGAGTTAAAATTATACAATGAAAGAAAGAAAGCATCTTTAACAAATGGTGCTGGCATAACTGGATGTCAACCTGTAGGAGAATGAAAATAGATCCATATCTATCACCATGCACAAAACTCAAGTCCAAATTAAAGACCTCAATATAAATCCGACCACACTGAACCTGATAGAAGAGAAAGTGGGAAGTAATCTGCAACACATGGGCACAGGAGACCACTTCCTACGTAAAACCCCAGTAGCACAGACAATAAGAGCAACAATGATTAAATGGAACCTCCTGAAAGTGAGTAGCTTCTGTAAAGCAAAGGACACTGTCATTAAGACAAAAAGGCATCCTACTGAATGGGAGAAGATCTTCAGCAACCCCACATCAGACAAAGGTCTGATCTCCAAAATATATAAAGAACTCAAGAAACTAGACATTAAAATTCTAAATAACCCCCCCAAAAATGGGGTACTGAACTGAACAGAGAATTCTCAACAGAAGAAGTTCAAATGGCCAAAAGATACTTAAGGACATGTTCAACTTCCTTAGTGATTAGGGAAATGCAAATCAAAATAACTTTGAGATACCATCTTACACCTGCCAGAATGGCTAAAATCAAAAACACTAATGATAACCTATACTGTAGAGGATGTGGAGTAAGGGGAACACTCATCCATTGCTGGTGGGAATGCAAACTTGTGCAACCACTTTGAACATCAGTATGGCGGTTTCTCAGGAAATTGGGAATCAACCTACCTCAGGATCCAGCAATACCACTCTTGGGAATATACCCAAGAGATGCCCAATCATACTACAAAAGCATTCTTTCAACTATGTTCATAGCAGCATTATTTGTAATAGCCAGAACCTGGAAACAACCTAGATGCCCCTCAATGGAAGAATGGATAAAGAAAGTGTGGAATATATACACATTAGAGTACTATTCAGCGGTAAAAAAAAAAATGACATCTTGAATTTTGCATGCAAATGGATGGAAATAGAAAACACTATCCTGAGTGAGACAACCCAGACCCAAAAAGGTGAATATGGTATGTACTCACTCATTAGTGGACTCTAGCCATAAACAAAGGGGATTATGCCTGTAGTTCACAAGCCTAGAGAAGCCAAATAACAAGGTGAACCCAAAGAAAAACATATATAGATTCTCCTGGAAATTGGAAGCAGACAAGATCGCTGGGCAAAAGTTGGGAGCATGGGGGTGAGGGTAGGGGTGGGAGTGAAGTTGGGGGAAGGGGAGAGGGGGAGAGAGAAGGGAGAAAGGAAGGATTGGGGAGAGCTTGAGGGAGTGGGAGGGTTGAGATGGAGGAGGGGTGGATATAGGAGCAGGGAAGAAGATATCTACATTAAGGGAGCCATTTTAGGGTTGGCAAGAGACTTGGCTCTAGAGGGGATCCCAGGTGTCCACAGGGATGTCCCCAGCTAGGTCCTTGGGCAGCAGAGGAGAGGGTGCCTGAACTGGCCTTGCCCCATAATCACACTGATGATTATCTTGAATATCACCATAGAATCTTCGTTCGGTGATGGATGGAGATAGAGACAGAGGCCCACATCAGAGCACTGGACTGAGCTCCCAAGGTCTAGTTGAAGAGCAGAAGGAGGGAGAAGATGAGCAAGGAAGTCAGGACTGCAAGGGGTTGGTCCACCCACTGAGACAGTGTGCCTGATCTAATGGGAGCTCACCAAATCCAGCTTGACTGGGACTGAACGAGCATATGATCAAACCAGACTCTCTGAATGTGGCTGACAGAGAAGCCATTGATAATGGCATTGAGACTTGTTTCTACTGCATGTACTGGCTTTTTGGGACCCTAGTCTGTTTGGATGCACATCTTTCTAGGCCTGGATGGAGGGGGGAGGGCCTTGGTCTTACCACAGGGCAGGGTACCCTGCCCTATCTTAAGGCTGGAGGGGGAGGGAGGAAAGAGAGTGGGAGAGTGAGAGGGAGGGGAATGGGAGGAGGGGAGGAAGTGGAAATTTTTGAATGGAAAAAAATAAAACAAAAAACTCACTGATAACAGTTTATACTAGAGTGGATGTGGGGTAAAGGGAACACTCCTCCATTGCTTGTGGGAGTGCAAACTGTTACAGCCCCTTTGGATATCAGTATGCTGATTTCTCAGAAAATTAGGGAACAACCTTTCTCAAGACCCAGCAATACCACTTTTGGGTATACACCCAAAGGATGCTCAATTGTTCCACAAGGACATGTGCTCAACTATGTTCATAAAAGCAATGTTTGTCATAGCCAGAACTTGGAAACAATCTAAATGCCCCTCAAGTGAAGAATGCATAAGGCAAATGTGGTACATTTATACAATGGAGTACTACATAGCAGGAAAAAATAATGACATCTTAAATTTGCAGGCAAATGGATGGAGCTAGAAAACATATTGAGTGAGGTAACCCAGACCCAGAAAGATAAATACCATATATACTCTCTCATAAGTGGCTTTTAGACATAAAGCAAAGAAAAACCAGCCTACAATTCACAAGCCCAGAGAACCTAGACAACAAAGAGGACCCTAAGAGAGACATACATAGATCTAATCTACATGAGAAGTAGAAAAAGACAAGATCTTCTGAGTAAATTGGGAGCATAGGGACCTTGGGAGAGGGTAGAAGGGGAGGAGAGAGGAAGGAAGGGAGTAGAAAAAATATGAAGCTCAATAAAAGCAAAGCAAAACAACAGCAACAACAAAAAGAAGATATTTTACCCCTGGCATAAGCCTAATGTGCTTACTTCTTCTTAACAATGTAAAGGGTTTGTATTCCTGGATTTCAGTGTTCCTTTCTTGTCACGCATCATGCATACAGGTGTTGCTTTTTCTGCATCACACCTCAAGAATCTGACAAAAGGCTCAGTGATGAAGGGCTTGCCTTGTCTACGTGAAGTCCTGAGTTTCATCCCAGCATCACAAACAAGAGAAGGGAAAGGAAGAGGAAGGGAGAGAAGAGGGGAGGGGTGGAGACAACGAGGAGAGGAAGAGAGGAGAAGGGAGGAAGAGAAGGAGATAAAGAGAGAAAATGACACACTCCACTGCTGTGCAAATTGCCACTATCACTATGAGAACTAAAGTTCAATGTCTCTGGTTAGGCCAGGGAGTCTTGCATTTGTTACCTGTATCCATGAAATTAGCAGGCAGCTTGCAAGTGAGAACATCAATGTCTTCACACCTCTTGACATCCTACTGAGCCTAGACTAAAGTCATAGCCCGAGATGTCATGGTCATTCTAAAAGAGCTCTTTTTACATTCCTAAGCTTGAGGTGGTTTGCTTTGCTCAGTGCGTAATCTGAGAGATGTGTGCACACGAGTAATCAATCTCTTCTGGAGTCTACAGAAGCTGTAGGTAGGGTACCACGTGCAGGTGCTGAGCTGGGCCTGGACAGGTAACCCAGATGTCCCCTTCAAGTATCTACTGTCTTTCCCAGGAGAGTATTCATGGATTCTTTGGACATGCTGGTAGGGACACGGCACCAGAGCCATGTCCTACCAGCTTGGTGATCTGCTTGCACTTGAGAGAAGATGTGGCATGTGTGCACGACACTAGAATCTTTAACTCTCAGTGGCAGAGCTTCTGGTACCTAGTGCCTTCTCTTGTGGGCCACCTCCCACCTACTAACCGTTCAAAATTAAACACTAGCCATGTAGAGTTTCTGGGCCTTAGTTTTACTATCTGAAAACTGGGACTAATAGTGTGGCTTATCCTCTAGGGCTTTTGTGAAGGTTAAGCAATTTAAAACACACGTATCTCTTTGGATGGCATCGATAACACCAGCACTTCCTGTTATCAGTGTGGCCATCGCCAGTACCCACCAGCTGAGTTGCCCACCAGTACCCATCAGCTGAGTTGCCCACCAGAACCCACCAGCTGAGTTGCCCACCGGTACCCATAAGCTGAGTTGCCCGCCAGTACCCACCAGCTGAGTTGTGCTCTGCCCAATGGGTTCTATTTTGTAGTTCAGTTCCACGTTTGAAGTTCCCCCAAAGGAAGCAGGTAAGTCTTATGTGCCCGTCCCCCCACCCCACCCCGCCCCACATTTTAATTCATTGTAAGCAACTGTTTTCTTTTGAAGTCACGTGCCTGGGTTAGTGATCATGGAACTAGACCTCAGTGGCTCTGCCTTCCTGATGCCAGTTGCTCCAACAGCACCTGACTTCTAAAACAGACTGAATGAACCTACTTCTCTCTGATTTTGTTGTTCTGCATTAATCTATTTTATTTGGTCACATTCAGGCAGGAGTGACTGACTGCTTGGTTGAGACAGCTACTCTCTATGGAGGTGAGGGTAGCAGTGCAGGGGATGAAGTATAGCAGGCAGATGAGACTCCTAACATCCCGGATCTCAGAGGAGTTCACACTGGAACTGAGAATGAAACCCAAAGCTAGTGCCTGAGCATGTCCATCAGAAACTGATGAGCCATCTTACAGCGCACAGACAGCTCTGGCCTCCCCAACGTCTCCTCGGGACTCTCACAGTGTCTTGAAACCCTAGTTTCTCACCATGCTTTCAAAAGCTGGAAAGGCTAGGACTCCAGAGGTATGATATGTGATGTGGATTTCCAGGTCCATTGTGTGATCCTTGGCAGATGATGACATCTTTCTGAGCCTCAAAAATGAGGATGCTAACATCTGCTTCATACAGATGTTGTAAAGTGTGTGGCACCTGGAAAAGACCCGTACAAACTGGCCTTGGTCATGTTTTATGCTTTGCATTTGAATGGGAGACTGTGAAACAAAATCACTGTAGTTTCACGGAGCAACCTCTGTTTTCATCTGTTCTCCTTGTCAAGCAAACTCATTCACATCACGGATTTGCGTCACCACCTCTCTCTCACACAGGTGTCTTTTGCTCTCTGGGCCTTGAGTACTTTGCTTTTTATGCATTTTAATATGCATGCCCTTAAAATTAGACTTCTGCCCATGACCCAAAGGCAACGCTAAATAATTAGACAGAAGAAAAATTTCCCCAACTATTCTGAATATACACCCCACGTGTGTGTGTGTGTGTGTGTGTGTGTGTGTGTGTGTGTGTGTGTGTGTGTGA
>PVIU01008233.1:0-85013 GCA_004026605.1 Ondatra zibethicus | reverse complement strand
GGGGGGCGCATCATGGCTCTGAGGAGACTGATCACTTTGTCCCCTTAGTCAGGAAGCGGTGGAAAAGGGTGAATGCATGTGGTCAGCTTGCTTTCTCTTATTTGTTTGGTTCAGTGCCCCAGCCTGTAGAAAGATGGCAACCACGTTTAACTGTGCCTTGTTACATTAGCATTATCTATATAATCTTCAAAAAGATGTCTACGTATTTGTTTCCAAGGTCATTCTAGAGCTTTCCATATTGACAGCCAATATAAGCAATCACATGTAGATGGCACAGGAATGACCAGGAGTAGCTGCCAATGCACTCCTTTAAGAACCAGAGGAAACTCAGCATCCTCCTTGTGGCAGAATGGTCCTTGCTTCCCTCATGAACAGGCATCTGGACACTGGAGGAAGACATTAAGGAATGGTTCTGCTATTTTCCAAGACCAGGAATTCCATGACTGGGAATTTTTTTCTAACTAAAATTTGTATTTTTGTTTTATTTTAATATATATCATAATATATGCATACATATATTATATGTATATTATATATATATAACTATTATATATATACACATATATGAGTGTTTTGTCTACATGCATGCCTTTATACCACACACATGCTTGGTGCCTTAGTAAGTCAGGAGAGAGCATAGGAACTGGAGTTAAGGATGATTATGAACTATGGTGTATGTGCTAGTAACCAAGCCTGGGTCTTCTATAAGAGCACTAAGTGTTCTTAACCAATGGGTCCTTGTTCTATCACATCCTATTTTTAAAATAAACTAAAATTTAGACAACCAGCTTTCTCACTTTAGTGAAAATAATTTAGTGATCTCTGCTTTTTTAAATGAACTCTTCTTTTAACTAAATTATCTTTAATTAATATTGTACTATGTACAATTTTCTGGCAGCTGGGTAGTCTAAGAGTACAAGACTTTCTAGAAATGGCATGGGTAAAACCATAAGCAGCCCAGTCGTCTGGAATCAGGAAGGATGCTCTTTTCTTGCACCCTGGTTTTGGCTTAACATTTTTGCCTTTTGGTCCATAGCATACTTGTTCTGGCTAAAAGAATGTTAATGGGATCACCATCTATTTCCTTATTCAGACCATTAATCATTCAGTTGACTTTCCTAAGACTCTGGTCAGGCTTTTCAATGATTTCCTACCCGCAATACTCAGAGTTGTAGTTATAATGAAACAGGATTTTCACTCTTTGCATTTGAGAACCAAGTGTCCCATCTGTTGATCTTGTTCTTCAGTCACAAGTGCTGTGGAACAGCTGGATCACTTACACTAATCCATAGAAACTGTGGACTCATTTGGGAAACCCAAATTGAATGTCTCGGCCTGATTTCCTAGAGCTTCTTTTCATGCGACGTAAACACATAGGTCTTTACGTGTTCTGTTATCAGTGGGGAGTTTACTTCTCTTTGTTCTTCTTTCAAAACTGTGGCCAACACTTTTCCTTCCCAGGCAATATGATATACAGGAATGACAGTAGTGTTAAACCAATCAGATTTAGCATTTTCATATCAAACAGTGGTTTAGGTCAATAGTCATTTATTTGGTTCCTGGACCTACCCTTTGGACAGAACTCAATAGCAACAGTTCATCTCTGCTCCTTGCCCATACGTGACGGATAACTGGGAACTGAGGGATCCACTTTTAAGATCATTCACTCACATGTTGGTTTGTTGTTCTGATAGCTGACTCCAGATGGGACTAGAAAACATCTGGTGTCTTTCAATATATGTCTATCCCTGGGCATCTTTATCTTAACACTGCGTCCCAAAAGTAGGTTTCAAAGGAATCTCCCAAGCTAGCTTAAGAAATAACACTGTCACTTCCAACATTTCCCCCTGATTGATCTGTTACTAAGCGTCACCTGTACCCAGAGCAGAGCGATAGACGCTACCTGTCTATGCAAAGTGTATCAAAAAATTCATAGTCCTATTTAAAAACTTTGCCACAAAGCTACTCGGGAAGGCATCCAAGCCCAATATGTATTTTTTGTGATCTGAAGCAATGACTTAGTAATCCTAACCTACTGTTCCCCTTTCAGTGACTTCAAAGTATGGCTCTTACGCAAATGGTAGAGTTCAGTGTACCACACCATCCCTTCTCGTGCAATGGGTTTTCTCCTCCCTATGTGCAGTCTTGTTTATATTCAGATAAAGGTACCCGACTATACTAATTCATCAGAAAGGACTGGCCTATTCTCTATGAACTTTTCTCAGTTTTTGATTAACATTTTTAAGTAATGCAGAGCTCTAACCCCATTCCTTAAGGCTTCTCCCTAGACTGACAGACTGGTTTTTGCCAGGTTAAATCACTCAGACCATTATGGATCTCATTACTACCTGTGGTTTATGTAGTTCTCATAATTATTCTCTCCTAAACAGACCACACTCAAGAAGGTAGTGATGATCAAGTTAACAAACCAATGGGGCAAGTATGGATAAGCAAATCTAATAGTAATTCATGACAGTGAAGTCAAATCATAATTTCAATACAGGTTAAATATTTATTTTCTGGGATGCCAAATTATGTGAATTTATCTATGAAACTTTTCTGTTTAGATACCTCTTTCCCCCCCCCCCAACAAAGTATGCTTAACTAAAAATCTTGCTTAGTTTTCGTAGCATGGTTGGCCTCACAATCAGTGGGAGACCCTGTCTCAAAACATAAGGTAGAGAGCAATAGAGGCAAACACCCAACACAGGTGTGGGTACCGGCATGGACAGATGCACACACACACACACACACACACAGCTGGGATGTGATGATAAATATGGAAATAGTGGTTAATGGTGAGTTGTATGTTGGATGGACATGGAAATAAGTAAACCCAGTGAGCAATAAAGATGTTTTAGGTCTTGATATTACTAGTGGTTAAACACCTTCATAACAGACAGGTTCCTAGTAGCAGTGATGACCAACGAGTATGCACTCAGTAAAATATTTGCCTAGGACCCGCTTTCATTTGCAGAGATCTAGATACCTCACCATTTGATGTTTGGAGTACTTGAAGTAGGTGGAAATCGTCAAGGAAATGTTTTATATATTTGAATAAAACTGTTAATTATTGCTTTCTGTTGTGAAGGCACGAGCCAGGGAAAAGATAAAAGCATCTTTCAAATTTAATGTCCCAATTAATTAATTTTTACTTATAAAACTGGAGCTTTTGCCAAGGCTTCTGGAAGCATTATAAAAGATTGATGTCATAAAGATAAGAATTTAACTAGGTCAAGCCCAACCATCAGATAATTCTTAATTAGGAATGAATCTCTCTGTAATTTCTATAAAATTGGCTGAATAACAGATGACATGCTGAATTACTAATGTAATTTAAGGAGTATATGATTTTAAATGGCAAACTCCCTTCTTGCTTATTTCATCAATGGTGTTCTCTTGATTCATTCTGCAGGTTCTTGTTTATTTTTCAAGTTTGGAAAAAATGTCATCTTTAATTATAGATGGTGGCTAGAACATGTATCCCCCCGTGTGCTTCCTCTCCGTACGGAATGTAAAATATTGGCTGGGAGAGGAAACATGTGCTTGTGTCAGAAGAGGCATCATTTCCCAAAGGTCACATTTGAAACTTGTTCAGTAAGTCAGCCTGGAACTTGTGGGCTGTGTGCAATGGTTTTCAAGAAGCAGAAAGGTCAGCCCCTCTAGGCTACTCTAGATATTGCTGAGGAATGAGACTCGCTTGGGTGTGGGGACAGAAAGGATGGTGGAGAGACTTAATGAGCATTGTGTCACGTCATGGACGAGTTGCAGAAATGTAATCCTGAGTATGCGTGAGCACTGAGAACCCATTCTTATTATAGTTTAGGGAACTTCAGTAGCAGGTGAAAGTGGGCTGTGGTGACTGGCAGACAGCTCAGCAGATAAAGTGTTTGTTGTGGAGGCTGGAAGACACAAATGTGAATCCCCAGCAGTCACTTAAAAGCCAGGTGTGGTGCTGTGTGCCTGTAATTCAATCCTCGAGAAAAGGAGGTAGAGACAGCAGGATGCCCCGGCCTTGCTAGCAAGCCCTGATAAGGGAAATTTTAAGCACTGCAATCAGAGGGAGCCCCTGTTTCAGAACAGAAGGTGGAAGGCAACAGAGTACCCAACACAGGTGTGTGTAGCACACACACACACACACACACACACACACACACACACACACAGACACACACAACTGGGATATGGTGATAAATATGGAAATAGTGGTTACTGGTTAGTTGTATGTTGGCTGGGCACAGAAATACAGAAACTTATGAGTAATGAAAATGTTTTAGGCCTTCATGTAAATGGTTAGACACATATATACTAAATTACATACTTAAGTAAAAAATCATTTCTAGTTTTTTTACCAATGTGAATTACATATTAATACAATGACACATACCTCTAACAAGTCAGTGTGACAGAGTATCCATCAAGAGATCTTAACCATGGTAGATAATAATATTTCAGTATTAGAATGAATTTCTACCAGCCCATGTTTGTCCCTTACTTCTGCATAAGAGTCACCTTTAGTGTTTGTTAAAAAATACAACATTTACTGGAACTTACTCTAGTCCAACTGACAAAATAAATCAGAGAGATGAGATCTAAAACTTTGCTGTATTTTTTTTGAAACTCCCCAGCTTTTTGTTCGTGTATACTAAAATAACATCCTCATTAGAATTATGTCCTGGCTGGAGATATAGCCCGGTTGTTAGAATGTTTGCCTCATAAACACAAAATCCTTGACTCAATTCCCAGCACCACATAAATCAGGAATTGCAGTGGTTGTCTCTAATCCCAGCACTTGGGTGATGGAGGTAGGAAGAGCTGAGGTTTAGAGGCCATTTGGGGATATACATAATTCTGTCTTTTAAAAAAAATAGATTGTTCAAGGAGTGACCTGTGGGTCCAATAATTTAGTATTTACTTTAAGTATATATAGACTCATGGGAATTATTGAACTGAGTCCAGGAAGCACCAATTAAGAACCAGAGTACAAGGGGGTTATGATCCCTCTTATTCAGCATTTGTTGTGAGTCTTTATTTGGACTATTTTTATAGTGATGAAATGATGCATTAATATTACCCCCATATTCAAGATGTGCCAAGGTTAAGTAGGACAAATCAGCATCCACAGACAACACCTACTAATAGACTAGTCACCAAAATATGGATAACATCACTGCTTCGCCTTTCAGGAAGTGCCTTCCTAAATAAGCTTAGGTTGCCATAAGAAAACAAAACAAACAAAACCCCAACATAAAATCTGAGCCACACTGAGGCAGTACCCTGGAGTGGGGTGCTTAGATGACAGGCTCAGACGAAACAAGGTTGCTCATTCTTTAACACCGAACAAAATCTTGCTCCCTCAATTTTTAATTTCCAAAAGGATAACTTCTCACCTCTTGGGTACTTTCCTTGAATAAGTAGATTTCTTAACAGGCAATGCCTGCCTAAAGGACTCTCAGCTTCACTTTCTACAGGTTAATTCCACCACCTGGACCTTCAGCGTGTACTTAATGAGCACCGCTGCACTTATCCCTGTGAGAAGAATCTGATCCTCTGATTTCACATGCACACAGGCATATATACCCCAGCGAGGGCCTCCCAGCCGGTCTGTAGAAGTGCTGCTGCCAACATGGGAAGGAGTCAGAGAAAAATGGGCCCTAGAGGATTCGGACTGAACCCCAGAGAAGGGGATATTGAGATGAAGTGGAGCGAATATAGAAGCAGAAGTAGCCAGAGAAAGCTGAAGAGACTTCCCACAAGCAATGTCACAGGAGTATATGCTTCAGTAATGATTCCTAAGAAGTGGGTTTCAAATGGGAAGAATGTATAATGCACATAGATGGTAAGGACAGAGACCTACAGGTAGGGAAGGATCCAAAGTGCAACAGTGCAGGGTTATTTCCCTATTAGAAGCCTCAAAGGATGCAAATGATACTTAGGGAGGTCATTCAGACCATCTCTCAGAATTTATTGATGAACTACTGTCCTTGAATTCTCTGACCTCTTCTTGAATATGTTGACTAGTCAATTACTAGTGTCTTCTCTTCTTATTTGTGCTAATCCCTTATTTTTCTTTTAACCTTCTGAAAAAGGACTCCCCCTGCCCAGTAATACAGTAGTTTAATCTTTTGAAAGTAAAATTTGTAATGTATGACTAAATTGTACTTTATAGATAGCAACCTCAGCCATTCAAGTACGAATTGAATTTTGATGTATGCATATCACATCTAATTTGATTCCACACATTGCTATTTATATCATTTTGTTGGGTATTCTTAAAGCTATCTATTATTCTGTTGGATATGTAGGTAGGCGAGGTTAGCTCATTTTGCAATTCAAAAATGGGTTTAGTTATTCATGTGTTCATTTCTCTATGAAATGGTGAATTTCTAAAAGGAACCAATGGAAAGAATGGAAAGCCATCTTTGATTTCGAGTTAGCTAGGGCACATTTAATTTTGCTGAAGCTTGGGTCAAATTTAGAATCTCTTACACTGCTGAATTGTAATGTTGCACCCAAGGAGTATGACAGGCCACCGAAAACTGGGTAGGAGACAGAGCATGGCTTGGAAAGAATTATCTCCTATCCTAGAGAAACGACCTATACTGAATTTCCAACTGTAAAATCTGACCTTATGAATCATGCACCATAATGGCCACTGGGAACAAGAGATTTCACATCTGCCTGCCCGTCCTCTGTCTGTCCAGTTATCTTTTTTCTTCTTTTAATTATTATTTTTTTCTGAGTGAAATGTACTCTAGTTTTGCCTGCACCATTTTATTTTCACATTTTCCTTTTCCTGTTTTTAATTTTCATGGATTTTTTGTCTAGTTGCAAGCAGAGTCCAGTTTGAGCTTTGGTTTGTGACTCCTGCTCTTCTCTGCTTCTACAAGAGCTCTCATCATTTCTGTAAATCTCCCTTATAAGCAATGCAGAGAAATTACCCAAGGCCAGATGTTCAAGAGCCAGATGGTCAAGTTTTGTGATCACATTTCTCTGGGTTGAGGAAAGGTCATCTGTAGCTATTGTCCAATCAGAACGGGCTACCCAGGCAGTTGTCATGTTGCAGTTTGTAGCTATTGTCCAGTCAGAACGGGCTACCAAAGCAGTTGTAGTTATGCGGTTTGTGGTGAGGTGACCGGTAGCACATCTTGTTTCTGTTTGGGGCGTGGTCACCCATTTTCCTATGCAATCATGCTGTGCCTTCTTGTGATTTGCATTTTAAAAGGGAAGAAAATGAGTCTCTGGCCCTTGAGATGATTTTCACAGGGCTCTAAGGGGTGCAGGTGAGTGAAGATGAGGTGCAGAATAGAGGCGAATCAGGTGCAGGGAGGAAGGAAGGAAGGATTGGAAGATGAAGAGGAATGAGAGCTGCATTGGCAGCTCTGAACTCAACTGAGTATAAATCCAAGCAGCGGGGGGTGGAGGCGTAAAAACAGAACAGAGAAAGTCTGAACACATTGAATATGGAAAGCTAACAACTTCAGCTTTGTTTTTAACAAGTAAATCAAGTTTGGGAGCATGGTACGGAGCAAACTCATACTCTGTCCTGCTGAAGTTGAGCACCCAGGGGGAAGCAAGGCTGAGAAATATCTGTCAGTAAATTTGAACTCCTACTGACGCCTTTTAGTTCCCAGGCAAATGAGAACAGTAGCAACAACCATATTTGTAAATGCTCTCTGAGAAGAGAGTGGTGTGGCTTCCCTTTTGTCCATATTCGTCTCAGCCAATAATTAGTACATCGAAAACTCAACGTCCACAGTTTATCTCTGATGTCTTTAGCACTTTTAAACATGCACTGGCTGTGAGGGCTGACCTCTACTCCTGAAAACTCCAGCCAGAGGGCAGCTGAGTTCTGAACCTCATTCAGCTGTCTAGAATTCTCTCTACCCAAACATTTCCTGAGATTCAACAAGAAACAAGAATGTGCCTCCTCCATTTAACCAGGTTCAGATACTTTACAAACAAAATGAAGGTCTCTCATTATGTTTCCACCCTACTGATTTTATAGTTATATTTATTTTGTAGTTAATGAATAAATAGAAAAGAAAGATCATTCATGGACCCTGGCCCCAAAGTCTGGAAAGAAATAGATGATCAGCTAAAATTAAGCCTCTCTAGAAGAAAAGTTTGGGCTTTTAGTGTGGAGGTTATTTTAGCTTTGAGAGTTTTCCAAAATGCTTTGGATCAATGTTGCAGCTTTGTTTCAATAGGAACTTTGTGTAGTGTCTTGAAGTCTTTCTATGAAGTTTGAAATGGAAGCCCTATAGAACTCTACGTGGAAACCAGCATTTCTGCTATCATCTCCAGCCTTTAAATCTGATTGACTGTTGCATTTGATCAATATGTAGTTCTAGAGGGACTAGTTAGATGGATAGGCAGTTAATGGATTTTAGGGGTGTGATTGAGGGCAGTTCTTGGGGCTGGAAAAATTATCTTGACTAAACTAAGTATCATATAGAATTTCTGCATAACCTGGCCTCAATCTCTATATGGAGCCATTTTTAGAATTTATTTTGAACTTTATTTTTAAAAAGTTGAAAATTAAAAAAAAAACACACACATCAGAATTAACCAGACCCAAAGACCATACAACTCAGTGAACTTCTATACAGTTAGAGTAGCCATTTGAAATGGAAGCTGGGGAGCCTTACATTGGTTTTTATCTTTCACTATTGAATATGTTTTTATGGATTTTGAATCACCAAAACAAAAACACTGACATATTTAGAACTAGAAAAGCAATTATTCTCATACTTTTATAACTCATGTTCGTTCATTACCTGACTTCAGTTCTTTCTTATGCCCTAAGATTTAGCCAGCGCTGAACTAAACAGCTGTGTGAATTAGGCAACCATATTTATGCCTCCATGTCTGACTTGAAGTAAAATACAGATTATATGTCTGAGCTTGTGTGTGCGGCATTATTAGAAGAAAGTAACACATGCTGGGGGAAAAAATTAAACATCCCAACATCTCTTTAACTAGCTCTGATGTCAATACTAATTGCATACATCCCCAGATCCCTGTATCCACAACCTCAGCATGTTGTGGTTAGAGCAGGTAGGTGCATGTATGATGGGGATATCCTTTTCTGAGAATACCCTTCCAGAGGTTGTTTAAATTCTCTCAATAAGACTCTCAGGAGAGCATGTGGGAACCTTGTCTGAACCAAGCACATGGTGAGCAATCAGCACACTTCATTTTAAAACACACCTTTGTCCCTTTGTGCACAATTTAAGACAAATAATCTGAGCACATTGGATTTGGGTTTATGGAAATAAATATGGAGGTATTAGGAATGGGGCTGAGAGATTGAATAGGAGAAGTCTCATGGTTTGGTGGAATTTAACTTTCAGTCATTAAAATAACACAGCTTTCACCCATATATGTCTTTAGGAGTCTGACTCTCAGAAAACATGTGAATCTAGGGAAAAACCTAAATAGAATTCTCAAACAGATACAGCATATGCTATCCTTTATATAAAGAATAAGTTGTTTTTATATTGGGATATTGGCATAGCAGGGTATTTTATGTTTTTTACAAAAATATGATTTTAAGTTCATGGATATATGGTCTTCATCAAACATATATGTCTGTGTTTTCATTTAAATGTAAATGTGTCTCTGAATGTTAGGAAACAGGTGTGCCCACTCTTTATTCTTCCTAGAGAAACACTAAGAACAGTGAGATTTTCTAATGAATATTTTTCCTTACATTATTTTTATGTCTCTCAAGATCATCTTAGTAATTAATTTCTTTTATAATTTAAACATCTATCTTTTTTCCTGCAAAGAGGAAGAAACAAACAACATCTGAGAAAGAGCTCTGATTGTCAAGACAGCACAATGTGTCGCTAGCTGGGGAGACATTTGCACAACTTACAGAGAGATATAAATATATTAGTTTGGGGATTGCTGCTTTCAAAGCAAATATTACATTGTCACAAACATCACACCCTCAAGCCAAGGTATGTATTAATGGCTTCATTATTAAAATCTGGTTACTGTCTCGGAACCGTAAATCCGTCAGTTATGGTAATTTTATAAAATGTAACCATACATATTAATACAGGTTTTCAGTTCAATAGAGCATCAACAATAACCACATATTTTAATTCTGGAGAGGTTGGAAAGCAATATTTTTTAAGTGTGAGAAAATACTCCCCAAATCAGAGGTGTGTGTGTGTGTGTGTGTGTGTGTGTGTGTGTGTGTGTTTGTGTGTGTGTTCCTGTGTGTGAGTACATGTAGAGGTCAGAGGTCACTGTTGGGTACTATCCTCACTTCATTCCCTACCTTGTCTTTTTGAAACAGGATGCTTCATTGAACTGATATCACACCAAATCAGATATATTGGGTGGCCAGCATGTTCCAGGGATGCTGCTGTGTCTGCTCCACCCTGCTGGATTACAGGCTTGCATCATCATGTCTGGCTTTACTTGGATTCTGAGGATTGAGCTCAGGTCTTCATGTTAAACCCACTTAGCCACCCTCCTAGCCCTTCAGAATGGAAAACTTCAACTAAACTTGCCAACACTAACATAGACAAGAAATTTGTCATACTCCCCACCCAACTGAAACCTGATTGACTAAAAGAAATCTATTTATCTAGAAATACAGAGATCCATCTACAGAAAAAAGGCCATGCTTTCCCACCACGTCACAGGAGAGCCTTACTCTTTTGTTCTGTATTACTTTGACAAATGATTTTCTCAAGCCCACTTTCATGTACAGTGTATCTTCCAATTCAGGTTCATCTTCAAAGCCTGTCTCACTTATGATGTCATATTATCTTTCCATCATGACTTGACTGTTTACGTCCATGTCCCGTTGTATGTAAACTAAGGTTTTCTATATATCTCAGAGTAGTATGTGTGCTGAGACAGAACAAGCACTCCTTCCACATCTGCTGAAAGAGGGTTATATCTATCTCCTCTTTTCCTAAAACGGCTCTTGGCTAGCGTGATATGATTTTCACAAACAGCCATATTAAATTTCAATTCTTTTTATATATGATATATTTTGATTGTCTATTCAGTGGTAAAATCTTCATAAAACAAGTTTCTTTCAGTTTGAATAAGATAGTCATAGATTTGACAAGGTCAGGAGGGAAAGACTCAAAAACTTAAAAGACCCTGAAAACTCATTAGGAAAATTTGAACAAAAGAAAATCCAAGAACAGCTTAGTCTGTTTTATGCCAAAAAAAAAAATTGCTTTTCCTCTTAATCATACGGCTATCCGTGCACTTCCAAAGCAGCCAGGTTGTTTAGAAGGGGTTGACCTTTCTGTGGGTTAAAGGGCCCTTGAGCATAACGCACGCATCACAGATTGGACGGGATTGAACTTGACTTACTGGAGGAAAGCAAGACCTATTTTCCTTTCGAAACTGCAGAGGAGCCAATGTTTCTACTATTTGTCTCCCTCCTCTTTCCGGTCCTTCTCTTAGCCTCATTTGCCAAGATTACACACAGGAGCGTAGCAATACGGCACACCAAATACACCCTGCCTTCATCATAAGTATTTCAAAGTACACTATTAAGGCAAAAAGAAAATCGAATCTTATTAACAGGATTAACTTCTGAACAACAAGTCTCAAAATCCATTAGAAAGAGAATTGACGGTGTCAGCAATAAGGCTCTGAGAAATCATTTCATTAAAAGCCCTTTATTTTTAAAAGCTGATTACTTCTCCATTCTGGCAGGTTTAAGGATAAAAACCTGGCAGGGTGGAGGGTCCACATTGGGCCATAATACCTTCTTGTTCATTTGCTGGAGATAGTTTCTCCAAGTCATATAGGATGCTCTAGGCATCTCACCCTAGTGGCCTGATTTATCTTTCGGGGAAAACAAATACAAAGGCAATGCACGCAAGAGGAGGAAATGAATACTATAAACCTGTCATGAAGCATCTCGAGTCAGAATGAGATCTTGTGAACATGGAGTCCCTAACCGAGAGTGAGAACCGTGTAGTTCAGTTAGCTCACACCACACAGCTCCAGTTGCTTCGAAGTGTTCAAGGCTTCCCGAGAAATGGGTGTTTCCTCTGGTTTTGTTTATAACATCTTCACCCTTCCCAGCACATGAAAATCATTCATTTCTTTTTAATTTTACAAGCCTGTGAACCATGGAAAAAGCTGGAGAATGTGCTAAAGAGCAAGGCAAGGTCCCCGGCCCAGGAATTATAGGAGTTCTCCACAGACAGGTGAACCAGTCTAGCAACCATTTACCAAAATAGAGACCCCAGTGACATCTGTGTGGCTGGCTCATCACTGGCTGACTGGTGAGGTAACACCGTCGGATCATTATGAAAATTTCCTTTTAAAATGCCTGTCCATTTCATTAACCATTTGTTGGCCAGAAGTTCTGTTTGTTTGTTGCTTCAGTCTCTCAACTCTTACCATGTTCTAAACCCACTGTCTAAAGCAAAGCTGGCAAAATTCTTTGCCCGCCTGACTCTATATGCTATCTGTTCACTCTGCTGATGGTTGGTTTGCTGTGAAGAAATTTTTAATTTTTGTGTATGTCTTTTGTTAGTTCCTGGGTCTTCTAAGCTGTAAAACCAGAAAAGAGACCTACAGAGGGAAAAGAGGTTTTGGGTGAGGTTGGGCAAGAGAGTACAAATTGCACATCAGTTGGGGAGGAGGCTCTGTTGGTGTGATGGAAGAGTGCAATGGCGGTCAGGGTGATGAGGAGAAGGATAGACAAGAATCAACAACAAGAAAACATGTTTTAAAAGCCATAAGGACATGAATTAAGAATACCAAAACAAACCAACTACTCAAAACAAACCAAACAAAAGAATCAACCAAAAAACCACCCCCCCACTTGCAAAAAGAAAAAGAAAGCAATAAAACCAAAGCCTTACAGCTCTTCTCTGGTAAAATATGTGGTTAAGGGTCAGAGATCCAATCTTTACTGATGATTTCTCAGGGTTTCTCTTTATAAGATATCAGTTTGGTAGGAAATGTTTATTTCATTTATAGACACTTATTTAGAGAGAAATCACTGAAACATTACAAATTAACTACAATGTTTGAATTGTATTTGAGTCAGGCTATTTGGGTCATCTGAGGGGAACAGAGGGACAGCCCACCACATCACTGGCATGTCTAGAGGCTTCTCACTCAGTGGAGAGCATGGGGAAGTCCAACACAGCCCTGGGCTTTGTCTCTCACCTGAATAAACTAAGACTATGGTGGGAGGAGTCTAGACTCAGTTTCTCCTTCCCTCTCCCTGTAGCAGGCTTTCTCAGACGCCAGTCCCCAAATCATGATATGGAGACTTCTTATTAGCCTTAGTTTAGGCTTGTCCCACTAGCTCTTTCAACTTATATTAACCTGTTTCTCTTCATCTATGTGTTACCTCGGGCTGTTGACCTTTCTTTCATTCAGTATGTCCTACTCCACTTTTAGCTGGCTGGTGGTTGTTTGGCTGGCTGGCCATGGGTGTCTCCCTCCTTTTCTCCCTCATTCTCTCCTGAGCTTACATTCCTCCTTCAATTCATTCTCTCTACCTGCCAGCCCCGCCTATCCCTCTTTTGCCTAGCAATTGGTTGTTCATCTTTTTATTAGACCAATCAGGTGCCGTAGGCAGGCAGGCAGGTAAAGCATACGCAATACAATTTTATATAGTTAAACAACAGTAGCATAAAAAAGTAACACACCTTTGCATAGTTAAAGTCATATTCCACAACACTTCCCTTTCCCACTGTGCTACCCAGGAATAAAATTAAAGTCTCATGACACTTTGCAAATGCTTTTACTGAGCAACCTTTTAAACTTTTATCTTGAGAGTCTTATTAAATTGCCAGATTCATCATGTTTCTGAACTGAGAACTGAGGCTCAAGCCCAAGTCTCGTGGCATTGCCCTGTCTGTGCTCCTACACAGACGTGTATTTATTATCTTTCTTAGAAAAAGTAGGAAAAAACGATAATACAATGAGAAGGGCTAAAAATAAAATTAAGACCAAATTGATCTCAGCCCCATCAAAGCCTCTAGATCACTTTTGTTCTCTAATTTTTTTTTCTTGGAGTCAATGCCTGCTGGTGCTACCAGATTATATGTAGCCCCTGGCTGGACTGCCACGCTGGTTAACTCAGTGTACCCGGTACTAATTCAAATTGGATGTTTGCACTGGATACTGATCATAGTAGGCCCTGTATTCTCAGTAGGCTCCTTCAGCTTTTGAAGGTAGGAGATCAGAGGGCTGGAGGTAGAATGGCTTTGGGCCACAAGTGGGAATTAACTTCATGTGAAAAACAAAAAAAGTAAATCTGACCTTACAAAATGGTTTGGGTGCCAACCATTGCTCTCTTTTAAGCATTTCCCTCAAATTTGATCTTGCTTATTGGGTTTTGTGATGAAAGCCTTTTATTGATTAGTACTGAGCACTTGAAGTTAAGTGGCTCTGTGGAAAATAGGGAATTAGATGATCATTATTTTTTATCTTTTCTGAAAAGTGCAATTTCTAGTTAGACATCTGACTAAATAAAACCCAGGGTGTCTTTGTACCAGCAAGCGAATGAAGGCTTGATACACAGAATATCAAATGTAGCACTTCACTGTGATTGGATCTAATTAAATGCTTCACAGGAGCCTGGAAAGAAGAAGCTAGTGCTCACAGGAAATGAAGTGGGCATTTCCTTTCATGAGCCAGTCAGGGATGTAACAGGCGGTCCCATTGACCATTAAAGCTCCCTTTCTTACAGCCCTATCAAACCCCGGTAGAAATTTCAGCTAATTTCTATTGTGGCTCTATGCCTGCTCCCAGATACTCTGTACAGGGTTCCCCCCAAAGGTTTAAGGATTTTCCCCCAAAGCAAACCTTGGTCCCACTTCATTTGTAATTCTATTTTAATAAATGTCTACTAAGAGACCTAAGAAAGGGAACTGGAATGCCCAATATGGGAATCCTGATCCTATCACGATTCCTTAAGAGTCTTCTTTTACTCCCTGTTGCTAGGTGCTGTCCTTATGCTTTGTCATTCAATGCCTTTTGGTGCTAACAGTGGCTGTGGTTCTGGCACATCTGCATTTGTAACTACTGCATGGCAGAGGCATCACATATGCAGGATGGGTAAGTGGGTCGCTAGGGCAGTGAAAATTGCCTCTTTTTGTTTCTTTAGCCAAACCTTGTAAAATCCTGAAGCTGAGCACACACTTCAGATGTGACAAACAAATGTGTGATTAAAGACCTCAGTTCTGCAACGGGGACTTTTGCATAAACTTCAAGCGAATTGGAAGGGCAGGGAGGCAACATCAAGGTCCCTCAGAATTCTTCATTCATATCACAGAGCAAATGAAAGGCTGAGGCCTGGAAAACTGGTGACATCGTTTAAAGCACAAACAGAAATGGTCAGCTTGTTGACACCTCTTGTTTTAAAACAATATTCCTAGGAGAATTTCTTGCTGCCCCATTCTCTACCCATGTCTATTTATATATGGAGTTTTTATATTGCAAGTGATTGAGAAAGAATGAGAAAAAACAATTTGCTATTCTCTCTGTGGTTTTTCATTTTCTGGTTATATAATCTACTTTTACCTTAGAAGCAATCTAGGACTAGTATTGTACCCCTGTCTACCATTAAGAATACCTGTTGGATATTGACAATAATGGAATCAACTCCAGGTTGTGCTCCCACTGTGGATATTGTGACCTGGTACGCCAGATTCTTTGTGCTCATTCTGTTGATGCTGGTTAGCCAGTCCCTGGATCTTGCACAGTACTCGTATCTAGACCAGCAAGAGTAGTCTTTCTAAATTACTCTGCTATAGCTAAAATTAAATAGATACTACTATACCACATCCTTGAATTCTGAAAATATATTTGCAAATTGTTAGAATAGAAAAAATATATGTAATAAAGAATTCTTGCCCAAAATGCACTAAATTTATCCTGGAATATATGTCAATAATTTCAAAATGAAATCAAGAACTGCATTGTAACCCCTGTCATCATCATCTCCTTTATCCCAGTTATTTTAGCATACAAAATATGACAAGAAAATGACTAGTGTAAATATTTGAGGAAAAACAAGCATAAAATTTGTTATTGAAAAGTAACTCAGGAGCTCTGGTTGTATCTCAACTGGTAGAGTACTTGCCTAGAATGAACGAGGCCCTGAGTTCAACCCCCATTGTTGCATAAGCTAAGCATATGGGTGCATGCCTGTGATGGCAACCCAGCAGCTGGAAAGATCAGAACTTCATGCAAATTTGTGCTTGGCTACATAGAGAATTTGAGGCCAACACAGCCTTCGTGAAACTTTGTCTAAAGTCTCAAGTCACACCACACACACATACATACACGAGCAACAAAAAGAAAAACAGGTAATTTAAAATGTTGGAATAAAAACAATAGTAATATGTTCTTGTGGAAATGTAAATAAGACAGCTGAAATGGAAGAAATAATATTTTCTGGATATATATAGAAAGAGAGAGAGAGAGGAGAATTAAGACATTGGAAGCATCTTACCTTTGGAGCCCTGGATACCTTAGCACACAAAGTGGTCTTATTTACACCCACTATTCACATAGAGACCACTCATTTAAGTTTGTACTAGTCAGCATGTGTCATCTGTCACCATCACTATGACGACCAATGCCATGGTTGGTATCTTACCGTATTTCTCTCCGTGTTCTTAAAAAGGCTCTGTAGACTAAGGTGGTAATGGAATTTTCCCTAGCTGTATATTTTATAATACCAGCTGTTGCATACATATTGTTAAACTTTACTACATTTAGTCATTACATTTCATATTATGCACAGGATGCAATTTCCATACCTTTTCTATGATCCGCAGGTCTCCTTTGCCCACCCTCATTCCCATGGTGAACATTATTCAGGGATGCTTTGCTTTCCTGGCTGTAGATTCTCAGGAGTCAGATTGCCATGCAAAGAGTAAAGCGTTTTAAAGTTTAATTACTGCTGGCAGATTGCTTTCCAACTGGGTGGTAACTCTTTACATTTCTTTTGCATAAAGTAAACTTTGTCTGTATCAAACAGCTCCTAAACTGGATGTTTTAGTCTGATGGATATAAAGTGATATTTCATTGTTACCAAATTTGCATTTTATTCACTAGTACTAAATTTGAGCATTCAAAAGGATATTTGCTATCCATTTTGATTTACTGACTGTAAATTGTATTTTTGTATTCTTCAGCAATCTCTTAGGCAATTTATGTTTTCCTTGTTAATGTGGTCTTTGGTTGTACCTAATGTGTCCAATGTCATCTCCTTCACACTCTAGGTGTTAATGAAACATAGTGAAGTGTCTGCTTTCTGTGATACAGCGATATCAAGTATCGCTGGGTTGTTTTTTCTTTGATTTGTTTATATACCCATCAATTTCACATATCTTCTATATTTTTTATGCTGATTAAGAATGTTTCCTGAAACACAAGTAATACCAACACTTGAGGAGGACAAACGCCAGAGCCAGGCTACGTAGTAAGAGAACATCTCTAATTAATGTACTAAAGAAGGAGTAAGCATTCTTCTTAAAGATAATAGGTCACTTTCTATACTTTCTGCCATGATTTTTACTGCCTTAAATAAATCAATTATAAATTGTTCTCCTGAATAAACTTTGGTTTTGTTTGAACTTCAAAACTGCAAAATAAATAAATTGTAATAACAATGGGTTAGAGAGATGGTTTAGGAGCTAAGGGCACAACACATGCAGCTCTTACCGAAAACCTGAGTTCGGGTCCCAGAACCCATATAAGCTCACATTCAGGATTACCTGCAGCTCCAGAGCCAGGGGAGCTAACATTGCTGGCCTCCTTGGGCACATATGCTCACCTGTGCACACACTCCACATAGTGTGTGCACGCACGCACTCACACACACACACACACAAGCAAAAACACACACACAGGAATATACACACATATACACATGCATGCACCCCCTCCCACACACCACAGACACACAATTAGCAATAATAAGACAAATCTTTTAAAGTAATAATATAACTCTTGTTAAATCCTTTCTTGTTCTTCTTTAAAACTTGTTCTTCTTTAAAACATGTGTTTTAACAATTTATTGTTCTGGGTAAAATGTTATATCAGCAGTTAGAAGTTTTTAATTCTTGCTCTTCATTCATATATATGTATATATCTTATACAATACATATATATGAACGAAAAACAAGTGTAATATATATGTGTCTATATACACATCCCTTGTGAAGACTATTAAGTTCTTAGAACCATAGGTATCTGAGGCTTAGAAATGGTGAGTTGATTCAGACTTGTTTTCATCTTTGATAAATGAAATCAGAGGGCTTCTGGTTAACGATAAATTGCGTGAAGTGTAGAAGAGCCCATCGTGTCTTCCTGGCTGAAACTGTAAATATGACTATCAAAGGAAGAGACAAATTCCAAACAAAATGACTGTCAATAACCCCGCTCCATTCTCAAAGTGGGATCACTATGTTGATGGAGGATTGGAACTTTTTTTTTTTTGAAGCCTGGGTGAGGTATTGAGTGTTAACTTTAAAACCTTATATTCTGATTCAGATGCCAATGAGTGTAACTCCACAACTTAGATGCGAGGAGAAGAATGCGATCGGCATTGTACGTTGTATTCCAGTGAAAACAGAAGTAAACAAGAGGAGCCATGGCAATTATAGTCAAAGACTTAGGTTAATAACCTAAACCCTCACATGGACATCTACCAATTACTGAGCTTCTTTGATCTTCACTCTTATCCGCACATAAATGGACACAGACACCCTTGCCCGAAGGAGGTATTGTGAATAAGCAAAGAACCAAATGATGCTGGTGGCACCGAGGGATCAATAGTTTGCATTATTCTTTTGCAGGAAATGTAATGTACTAAAGGGAAAAAGCATGGGCCTCATATGCCAAGAGTAAATGAGAAAATGCAATATACAAAGGAGATACCCAGCTGTCGGTTTGAAAAGGTTCTGATGCCAAAGGACACTAAGTGGCAAACAAAACGTCCTGTCAGCCTTACCCATGATGCTGGTAAGGGAGTTATTAATTAATCACCAACCAGCCATAAGGTGTTACGGAGCCTGTTACGTTTAAATATGCTTTATTATCTGACATCCAACATATGGCACATGGTTATGGGGTGGATGGCACTAGTTTTAAAGGTCATCACCACCCAAATGAGCATATCTGAGATGGAGAAATTAGTTAATGCTCTCAGCTGCTGATTTAGTGTGAACATATCCAACAGAGTCGAGGCACTCCAGATGGCAGGCAGCAAAAATAGCTAAGAAAGATGATGTGTGTTAACTGTTCCTTAATGACACCAATGGCTCACCGGGGGAGGAGAGGCAAGGAAGAGAGGGAAGGAATCCTTCTTCAAGTACTGATGTAGCTCATGGGCAAAGCAAAGATCTTTTTATCTGGTTCTGAGGAAATGAACTCCCACTAGCAACAAATAGAAAAGCCGCTCTTGCATCCATAGTGTTAGTATTGCTACGGATGGGTATTCCCACACATTGTTTCTGTTAATATTTGATGAGTCTTTCCATATGCTAGCACTGTTTTGTGTTTAACAATCATAGTTTTAGTTATTTCTCTCAACAACTCACGGAGGCAGTTATGCTGAAGCAGGCTGGCTAGGGAGCCAGACTTCATGAACTCCAGTTCTATGTCAGTAACTTCAACAAGTGACTTCTCTGAGGCAATTTGTGGGCCATGTCCTGGTGACATTACTACACGCCTTACAGATATTTGGCAAGCTCCCAGTGACAGTACTTTGAGGAATGTCTAAGTCATCGTGAGTATGCAACAAATTTTAATGCCTCCGCATTAAAAGGTAAATTTGTCTTTGTTCAAAATAAGGGAAAGCAAGATTCTAGATATTAAAGATCATGCCCACAGTCATAGGAAACAAATTCGAAGTCAGATCTAAGGCTGAGTTCTAAACTGGTATCATTACACCGATCCACAGGAGAGCATTTGCCACCAATGCAAGTCACTCTCTCAGGTGCAGGGCAAATAGGCCTTCCATGTAAATAAGAAGTTAACTGTAATTCTTCAGTTAACTGCAGTGTCACAGCAAGAAAACTGAGGAGCCCAAGCAGAGCCAGGTCCAAATCATTTGGTCTCCTATTAAAAAGAAAAGCAAACAAATTTGCTCGGGTTTGTGGTGGGACAGTCAAGATACAAGTGTGGATGTGCACTCACAAACTCTTTCTCTTTCTCTCTCTCTCTCTCTCTCTCTCTCTCTCTCTCTCTCTCTCTCTCACACACACACACACACGAAAGGAGAGAGAGACAGGTATGGGAGAATGAATAGCAATCTTAAATATTAAACCATAATTCAAGTTGAGATTTCCTAACCAAAACATCATCATTCCAAATCTTCCAAACTCTAAACCTCTCTGATTGTTGATGTAATACATATACATACAATACATATACATATACATATACATACAATACAATACATATATAGAAAATTCCCCACCTGGTCTTCTGTTAGAGGCCACAGTCAAAGTTTGGGTGCACTAAAAGTATTGTATACAATCACCTTCAAGTTGTAGACATGTTACAAATGAAACATGAATGCATTTCATGGTAAAACTTAGATTCCATCCCTATAATATCTCATCATATATATATATGGAAAAATTATAATCTTCGCAATCCAAAATACTTCTGTTGCCACACATTTTAGATGAGGGACTCCAAATTTATGATGACAAACATCATTTTTAAAAGTCCCTTTACTTTACGCAAAATGCATTATTAATATTATTTGTATTTGCCATCCTCGGAGCAGTTAGTCTGTCTTAACTTCATCCTTTCTTGAATGTAAGAAATGAATAGCATCAGGAGTCAAGGGGCATGGCCAGGGCTGCACATTTAGAAAGCGGAAAGGCTGGGCTATGGATTGTGTAAAATATTGTGCCCCTGATCTGCTTGTCTAGCTTAGTGATCTAAGGCAATAGTTGTCTCTCAATCCAGAGCAGGAATTGCAGGCATTTGGAAGTCTTGCTAACCCAAGGATGATCAGAATCCTCACCCAGTGTTTTGTTGTTCAGATGGCTTTGTGGGAAGAGATGGAGAGACCCAAACACTGGCATTTATAACAGTCAGATGATAAAGATGCTGACAGGGGAAGAGTCACTTTTGAAGAATTTGTGATTAATTAGACTTCAAAGCTTTGAGTTAGGGATATAGAAAAGATGTGGGTCCCAGAGCCACCACTAGGCAAGTATGAGACACTGAACAATCTTTCATCTGAGCATCTGCTCAGTAGAGGTGTACCTCATTAGAGTCTTTTTGACTAAGCAAGCAATCATTAAATGATACAATTATTAAGACCTATCACCTAGAGCTGGTCTCTGGTCTCCATATTTTCCCAAGTTCAAATGCTGAAAACTTAAAAGCCTGTGCAATAATGTTAAGAGGTCGAACCTTTGGAAGGCAACGAACAGAGTTCTAGTAAAAGGATTAATGTTGCTATTATGGGTCTCTCTCTTTCCCCCACATCTTTCCTCCTCAGATGCCAGCCCCTTGATTTGGTGTTTTCCAGCCTTCAGGACTATGGAAGATAAATTTCTTTATAAATTACCCATTCTGAAGTATCCTGTTATGTCAACACAAAATGGACTAAGACAAGATGTAGTGGATATTAAATATAATGCCACCTATAAAGTAACTAGTAAGTACCCAGAACCTAATAACAGCTCTCATACCGTGATAAATAAAATTGTCATTAAATAATTAAGATCTTGGTACCTAAAAAAAAAACAAAAATAAAAAACCAAAAACATGGTTAGGAAGGGTGGGGAGAACAGTGAAGATGGGAGGGGAGTGTAGGGGAAGAGAAGACATGAGAGAGGGATATAGTGAGAGTGAGAAAGAAAAGGACAGAGGTGGAGAGAGAAAAAGAGAGAGAGAAAAAAAGGATGAGGAGGAGGAAGAGAGAGAGATTTCCTGTCTCCGACAAGTACTTAGGAACTGAAAAGATCTAAGACAAAACACGAAGGGATGCATCAGGCCCCAAGACATACACATCTGTGCACATAGACCTACATGTGAAACAGCCCAAATGAAAAATAAAATGGGACGCTACTTATCCAGGAGCCCACAGAGCATCAAGAAAGCCTGGGAGAGTAAGCACGACTTTGATCTGGCTAGATTTTCATGGAGAGAGGGTAATCTTATCTGGCTTTTAAAGTATCTTATATTTTAGGACAGATAGATCAGGTTGTATGCAGACTGCCAGGCACTGTGTTTGGCATCTTGCACTTAAATCTTATAAGGTTTAGCTGCCTGCAGGCTGAATGTTGGTATTTTCATGCTTCAGAGATGCAAGCAAGACTGAAAAGATGGAGCAAGTTGCCTCAAGTATCCCCAAGCGATTGCAGTGCATGGGTGCTAGGGTGGGAGGCAGGTGGGCAGGAAGCTGTGTTCTTGTACTAAGCCTCAGGGAGTGATCCTATCCTTCTACCCCACAATTTCCTCTTGCAGAGTCTTGGCAAGCTGAGCTCTGCAGCTTCAAATTCCCAGTGTCCTCATTTTAAAGCACATTCCCCAAGGATGGCAGAAATGATAGGTTCGTGGAGGAAAAAAAAAATGAGCTCAGAACACCTGGCCAAGGTTGAGAACCTTCTTGAGTGTCTGGATGAAAATTCAATTCCTGGAGTCCAGTTCAGCTATCCTTTGATGACTCCTGCCTCAGCTCCACTCAGTAGAAATCTCCTTCTGCAACCGCTCAGGGGACCCTTGCTATTCCTTTGCCATTTGAGATTGCTCTACCAGGATCAGTGTGTGGTGATGGGGAAGGGGGCTTGTAACTGCTTCGCAGTCTCTGTGAGCTTGCCTGTCCTTTGGCTCGGAAGCTCTTGATGAATTTTTCACCTCTGGAAATAACAATTTGGGTGGGAGCAGAGTGATGATATTCCTTGCCCTAGACATAGAAACAAGTTGATTGGATCCCCCTTGGTCATAAAACACATCTAGAGGGTTACCATGGAGGTGCAGACAAGATGATTCCAAGGGCATTGGCTGTCTCCGTCAAGCTATTCTCTACTCTTCGCCATGGTAGACGGCTAGCAACCTCATCCAAACTGATCTTCAAATTTAAAAAAAGGGGGGAATGAACTGGGGACCTAGGCCATCCTGGAGCTGAAGAGAGGCCATCTGAAGGGTCTGTGACAGCAGAAGAAGGACTCACTTGGCAGGAGAAAGATGAGCTCTATTTGTAGGGTCCCTTCCTTGAGATTCACCTTGTCCTGGACTTGTACCACTGCTATCTATGAGCAAAGCAGTCATATATTTTGTTTCTTCCCAATTTGACTTTAACCTACTTTTTTTTCTGGTTATGTATGTTGTATCATTTTCTCATAATGCAGGTGAGTCTTCAGCCCCATAACTAGGCCTTATGGCTGGAGACAGAATGTTAAGATTCAGGCATTATGCTGGCCTGCCCGCCCCTTGTCCGCTGGCAAGATGCTTTCTGTCTAAAGTAATGGCTTTGTGGGTTGAGGTAATGGCTAGTCCCAAACAGATAACCATGACTGCCTGGCAGGTCCCCAAGGGGCGGGGTGTGCCTGGATGGTAACACAGAACTGACTCCAAAGTGTGTACAGGAATACACACACACACATACTCACACATGTGTGCATACGTATGCACATATACACATGTACACAGAAACACACATTCTACCAGAAGCCATTAGAAATTCTCCCAGCATACATACACTCTAACTATAGTTTTGTAATAACCTTCTTGTCTGGGTTTTAACCTAGAGAAGAAAACTTAAAAAGGTCATTTACTACTTGGCACACTGACAACACGGATATGGTAAAGTACCGGGTAACCTGCCAGGTTAATGAAGGACCCAATACTAAGAGTCAGAAATCTGTCTTTCAAACATTTAAGCAAACAGCCAATATAAAAGGTCTGAATAGGAGGTGGTATGGTACAAGAAGACACCACAGCTGATGGTAGCATTGATGGAAGAAAGAAGTTATGGATTGAGGGGTAAATTTTCATAAGACTGGATGCATTTGCAACCCCAGGAGCTTGCAATGCCATCTTGACCTCAAAGGCCCAGATGCACTTTCTCTAAGTATGTGGTTCAGCACTGGATTATCTAATCCCTGAGGGATAAAAGTAAAGACTGAACTCCATGCACAATAAGTTACCTTGGAGTAGGCTGGCTTCACAAGAGACTACTTAATACTTACTTAACTTGGAAGAATATAAATTAATCCACACTTCTATGACCTTTGCCTCTGGAGAGCATCCTTTGCATGTGTGCTGATCTAACCAAGCAGGTTAAGTAGCAGCCCAAAGTAGCAGCCAGAGTGCTGTCTTTGTAGCTACTTAGACCTTCTCTTTGTGTGAGCATGCCTCCAAGTGACCTGCTTATGGAAACATGCCTGTGTCCATGCCTGCGATGATGTGCACCTCTATTCCTTGCTATGGGTAAATGATCAAGAACTTTTTCGAGCTTATTTTTGCTGGAACTTTCAGCAGAGATAGCTTAGAATCATAGGAAAGACAGATGGACAGACCACACTGGGACTGGATATAGGATGGATGGGTAAAGAGAAATCTGCATGTCATTGCTCAGTCCAGAGAATGGAATTCTTCCTGGGTGTGGGACTGACTTCCTGGAATCTTGCATTCTGAATTTGGATAGGCTCCAGGTGAAAGAGATCTGTGGGATCAGTGCAAAAGAAATCTGAGCTCCTCTCCCCCACATTTCCTATTTTGTTGAAGAAATCAAGAATCATGTAAACAGTCCAGTTTCCTGCTTTGTTATAGCCACTGGAACGCTCACATGGAAATCCGGGCCAGCTGTTAGCTTTTCAAAAGGCCACATGGAATGCTTTTATGATGACTATGTCTTTTGCCCCTGGATTATCCCTTTCTTTGGCCAGGTAATAGATTTGTCTTAGTTGCTTTGTGTCACTGTGAATAAAATACCTAAGGTAGATGACACAAGCGAGGAAGGATTTATTTTTGCTCGGGTTTCAGAACCTTTAATTCAGCACAGTGGAGAGGGCTTGGCAAAGCAGAGCAAAGCAGTTCACTGCATGCAAGAAAGAAGGCAGAGGACTGGGCAGGAAGTAGCCAGGGATACTGTGTCCTCCGGGACCAGTCTTCAGTTACCCAGATCTTCTTGCTTATCCTTACCTCCTAAGCTTCCAGAACGTCTCCCAATAGTACCATCAGCTATGAGCCAGCATTTAAATGCTTGTCGTTGGACAGGTATTGCCCATCTAAATCATAACAAGATTCAACTACCCAACTGCAAATAGAGACACCAGAAGGTTACAGTCTGGACCACATTATACATCCCTCTAGTGGAGGAGTAGTCATCTTTTCAGCTGTATCTTTGCGACATAAACAGGGCAAATGGGGAGGTCCTAATTCCCAGAGTGTAGGGGAATGTAATCTTTCTTATAAGTCAAACCACCCTGCCCTTTGTAATGGGAAGAAGGGTAAAGACCCAGTGCTTAGAGAAACAATATGAGAAGTCTATAGAGGGTCCTAATGGTGTTGAGGCTGCCATGCAGGTCTACCTCAGGGCTCATTTTAGCATGCTTCTTTGCTATAATATTCTACATGCAGAAATGAGTTTCGTGTTTGGTGCTCAGGTGATGTGCAGTTCGATTTCTCTGTGTTCTTATATTTAGGGTACTAAGCAGAATTCTTGTTCCCCTCCCCATTATCTTCTTTGACTTTCATATTTGTTGGGCTGTATTTTGCACTCTCCTTAATTCCTTCTGTTATTTGTTCTTTTCCTTTTGTGTTACATATAATTTCATAAACTGCCTCAAATTCTTTGTGAACTCTAGTGAAGAGTAAACATCTTTATAGTATCAAATACCTCCAAATACAGTTTTCCCCCTCTGCCACAGTTGATAATGGCAGCTTTTGACAACAAGAAAAGGTTAAATTGGTTTTTTTTTATTAAAAAAAGAAAGACCAAAGAGGTATGTTATACATTAAATCATGGATTCCAGTTTAGAATTTAGGGCAAATGGGAAAATAACTCCATTATTTGGGAAAATCCTCTTATGTGGAAAAGTATACTCTCTAATTCAGCCAGACACATACAATATCATGTTTTAAAATATATACAGACAAAATGATGACAATTCACAAGACAACCAGAAGTGACTTAATTGCTGTTATTTTCATGTTGGTGTTTTCTTTAGAAATGATTCTTCTCCAGATTACAGAGAATTTCTAAAGGATAATAGTATTTCATCTTAGGCCCCAGTTGCCTAGATATCATTGTGCATGATGGTTTTGTGTGTATGTCTCTGTACACTTTGCTTAGTCAAGTAAATACCTCCAGGCAATGATGGTCTAACTTGATAGTGCCAAGTAAGTGATAATAGGACAGGTTTCTGCAGTAATCAACAGCTTGAAACTCAAAAAATGTTCTAGACTTTTTTTGATTTACATTCATTTATAAAAATATCATGACAGTATGCTTACTCTGTAGGTACATGTCACATCTAGACTACTAATAAGCATATGGTGATTTTTCTTGTCACAATCCAAGACACTGCTGAGTGTGGTGACAGGGAATATTTTATGGAACTGAAGAAGAAAGAAGGCTTAGGATGCCCATACATGTCTACTGGATACACTGGTTTTGCCTCAGAGAATCTAAAATATCTATCCTTAAGCCATAGTGTCTGGAATGGCATATCCCTTCCTCAGTGCACACAGCATCAGCACCATGATCATTGGGGCTGATGGTGTAGAATTGGAGCACACAGGTTGGCAAAGCAGACAAATTTCTTTTCACCTTCAATAAATAGAAATAATCATAAGCAGTTGGAAAAAGGCAGAAATGAATGGAGATGCGTTCCACTGATGTAGAAAGACTCTAAACTATAACCTAGGGAAGCACGATTTACTCAGAATTCTTAGCAGAGAAACTTCTCTCTTTCTTTTTCTCTCTCCCTATTTCTCTCTCACACATACACACAATTTACAACAGACACAGTGATCAACAGAACAGTGGTCATGTGCCTTTCTAAAAGGAGAAATGAGACCAACATCAGAACTGGGTGTAATAGTCTTTAATTTCACTGCACCTATCTTATTCCGGGTGAAAGTTCACAATGATTTGTATCTATTCATGTGGGTTTTTTGAGGACTCACTTGAATAAAGGGCATAGGTTCTGGAATACTCAACATGAAAACCATCAAGGTAGGGTGAGGAACATGGCCTCTTCATTTGCACTATTCAGGGCGGTCCTTTGCTATGAGATCTTGACAGATGACTTTACAGATTTGTACTCATTTGCATTTAAAATAGATATTAACAGTATCAATTAAAGCTGAGTGAATCTATGACAGTATACGTATTAAAGGACTTGGTTCAATGCCAGATGCATATAAGCATTTGGTAAATGTTAACTGTGATATTCTATTATCACCACAATCATCTTTAGTATCATTCTCAAGATTACCATGTTCACATATTCCTGGAAGACTCCATCCTTCTAGTCACTTTGCTATAAAGGATGGAAAAGTAAACATGGGAGGGATAGTAAACAAGAATGGAGAAAGGATAGACTGTGGAAGAAGAGATTAAAAAAAGGAAGAGGAGGCAGTGAAAGGGAAGCAAAAAGGAGGAAAGTGTAGGAAGGAAAAGAAAGGGAAGGAAGGAAGAGCTGAAGGAAGAATGGGGGAAATATTCATTTAGAAGATGATTGTAGGGTGAAGCAGTACATCTCTATTGATGCTTGTGCTTTGGACCATTCATGTTTGGACACACTGAGCTTAAGAATGGTTCTCAAGGGTTCGGTCCTAGAGGTTTTGCCAAAGTCTGAATGGCTGGTAAAGAAAGAACATGGAAACATATCTAGATTCAAAAGCTAATGTACACAGTTAAGATCATTCTCCAACGTACAAAGAGGTTTTCTTATCTGGAGTAATTGTGTGAGATTGCTGGATGTTTTGGAGAGGAGTAAAGAAGAGATATCTACATAAATACTTTGTCTATGATCAGAGGGAAATAAGCGGCAGGCAAATTGAGACCCAGACACAGCAAAGAAAACTCTTCTATTTAGAAGAGTTATAATTAATAAAGAAGCAAAAACAAACAAACAAAAACAAAGCAAAAAGTGGCCCAAACAAACAAACAAACAGAAAACAAAATAACATTCCTCTTCATGGGGAGCTATTCTGTAATAGAGAGTTTGGGGGAATTTGGAGAGAGGCCTAAGTCTTATTGAGTGACACTGTGGATGAGTTAGACCATGCTAAAGCTCTGCTTGACATCCTTCTTAGACTCCCATGGTACCAATCCTATTCTTGCTATGATTGGCAGGTTCCTACCTAATCTGGATCCTGCTGAATTCTCTTATTCATTCCCCATTTCTTGATCTCCTCGAGCATGCTGCTCTCATATTAGGCCTTTTCTTCTCATTGGAAAATGTTTCTGCCCATTTCCACATTAATAGCTTTGCCTTATCAGCCAGGTTTCATCTCCAATGTCATTTCCTTAAAAGATGTTCTCCGCTATAGAGTTAGCCTTTACTGTGATAGGTTTACTTACTACAGAACGTGGATCACTGTGCACATTTGCTTCACTGCTGTCTATATGTTTCCAAAAGCCATCATTGTTCTGCTATTTTGCATACTACTATATTTCCCCAGCACCAAACACAAGGTGATTCAAAAGCGTTTATTGGTGAGGTAGATGGAGACTCTGGGCTGCACACAGTGCTGAAGAGTTGACCCTGCAAAATTGATGCTCTGACTGTGTCAGCAGCCCCTGACTCATGGAAGCTAAGCATAACCAATCAGGAGAGTTAGCAACCGGTTCTCAGTTTGACTTCAGGTTGGATGTTGGGGATGCACCCTGGTGGGGAAAAGAAGAAGCAGCTTGGACCACATTTCTCCAGGACAGGGAGGGGTGTGGCATGTAGGATAGAGGAGAAGGAATTTAGCCACACTTCTACCTACCTCTAGCTATGAAGAGAGAAATCCCATTTTCCATGTCATTACAGAAATATTTACTTTGTAGACTTTGGGGAGAGGAAGAAGGCTATTGCCTCTCAGAATAAAATTGGAGAGTTTCCACTAAGGAGACATAAAGATCCAGAATAGAAGGGGGGCACAGCTTCCACTAAGGAGATATAAAGATCCAGAAGAGAAGGGGGGGTTAAATCCTTTTAAGAATATTATGAATTGTTATTTACTGAATTTTCAATCTTTTATTTATTTATTTATTTTAGACCGTCAAGGGTTTTGCTTGAGATTGTGTCTCCTAGAAAGATCAGAAGGGCCTGTCCATTGCCATTACAACTGAGAGGGAGAAGGAAACCCACATACCTGCTCAGGGCAGCCTGTCTCCTGCAGCAAGAAGAAAACACACTACAAAATCCTGAGTGGTCGGGCACTATGATGGTGAGCAAATAAACGATGGGGTATAGAGAAAGGGAGAGATTGACTTGTTCAAGTCCTGTGAAGAGGGGCACATCTGAAGAGGTGAAGGCAGTGAGGAATGGGCTGAGATGGGTGGCTTGCTTGAGACCCTGGACCATGGTGATGTCTGTGTTAAGTTTCATTTCTGGTTAATGGGAATCCGCCGCTGCTGATGTAATAAGCCAATCAAGCCAAATTAGTAAACCCAGGTTTATTATGAGCAAAGCATTCTTGGGTGTCCCCAGGGGAAGATGAGGAGACCACAAGGGAAACCACGAGGTAGGGACTTTTAACGCCCTCGGGGGGTGGAGCCTCCAAAGGCCGACTTCCTTAGGGGCGGGGTCTGGAGTGAGGCAACTTCAGGAGAGGGGAGCTGGGGGTGGAGCCTCCATCTGAACATTCCAGACTCTTTAGGTTTATGGATGCCAGGGCCTGGAGTGACTTCCACCCAAATAGTGTGGGCCTGGGCTGCTGCCAAGGCCGTTGTCTGGGCTCCTGGCTCTGCCATAGCCAAGGTCTGTGTTGAAGTCTGTGGCTCCTATTACCCCCAAAGGCCCAGAGGATAGGGCTGCACAGAGCAGTCTCCAACCCTCACTGGCTGCAACAGTAGGGAGAACTGGTCCTTTTCACCCCCTCCACCTTTTGACACACACACACACACACTCACATGCACACGCACGTGCGCGCACACACATACACTCATACCTACAGCACTTGGGAGATCACTTTCTACACCTCACCCCTGCAGCATGATAGAGCTGACCCTGTTTGTAGGGCGAGGGCATGAGAGTGGGGGGACTGGCCTGTCTCCATCGTCTACCAGGTAGAGGCTTGGGTGAGGGAAAGATGCTCTCCCCCTTCGCCCCTTGCTACCTGCAACAAGTGGGAGAGCTGTCTCGATCCCTCACCGGCTGCAGCCCTCAAGAACAGGTCCTGCTCCTTGCCTGGGCAGCACAGTAGAGCTGACCCTGTTGACACAGCCTTGGGAGAGCTGACCCTACAAACATGAACATCAGAGATCTGGTTCTGCACCTCATCTACCATATGGTGGTGCGAGCAAGGAAGAGATGCCTACCGCACCCCAAATTCCCACCCCTCATCACCTGTGGCAGGTGGGAGAGTTGACTCCGAGGTCATGAGAAAAGAAGAGCTGTCCCTGACCCTCACCAGCTGCAACACTCTGAAGAGTAGCACTTGCACCTCTTCTGGGCAGCACTGAAAAGCTACCCCTTGTGTTGTAGGAGGGGCCAAGCCAGCACTGAGGGCCTGAAAACAGGAGAAACAGCTCCACCCCTCGCCCCATGCAAGCACTAGCTAGTTCAGCTAGGGTGAACTAGCTGGGGCAATGCTGGAGAGCTCGCCCTGGTGGTGAGGATGGGCAAGAGTTGGCAGGTTGACTAACTCTGCCACCACTCAAGTCCCATCCCAAAACCCATCTATGATCTGCTGAAGCACATGAAGGGGCTGATCCTGCAGCTCCAAAGCCGCAGGATCTCTATGACACAGGGCAACAATAGGATATCCAAGATGAGTCCCAGTGAGGGCCCAGTGTAGTAGAAAACAGAGGCCTTGAACTAGACCTATGACCTTTGCCATGAATACTTGCAGGTAGATACATGGACTAAAGGGTAAACTCTGTGACTCACTGTGTCACGCAACTGCTTCCACAATGAGTTTTTTCTTTTTCCATAAGTTCCATATTATTTTATTTTGGAGGAGAGGTTGTAAGAGCAAAACAGGGTTGGGGGTGGAGACGAAGAGATGGGTAGATTAGTGGTATTGAGATGCATGATCTGAAAACCACAAAGAATAAATAAAATGTTAAATAAATAAACTGTAAATAAAGAAAGATCTAAAGGTCAGAAACTACATTCATAAAGTCTGTCCAATATGGCTGCCTAAACTTGGACTGAAGAAGACAACAGCAGATGTGGTTGTGTGGATGGGGAAAGCTCACTAGGTCTCAACCCCACAAACAGACTATAGGTAACTAAGGAATGCCGAGAGTAGAAGAAATAGTGTTCCCCAGGTACAAAAACAATTTTTAAGAATTCATTAACACGTAGCCGGGCAGTAGTGGCGCACACCTTTAATCCCAGCACTCGGGAGGCAGAGGCAGGAAGATCTCTGTGAGTTCGAGGCCAGCCTGGTCTACAAGAACTAGTTTCAGACAGGCTCCAAAGCTACAGACAAACCTTGTCTCGAATAACCATAAAAAATTAAAAAAAAAGAATTCATTAGCACATCTCTAAATTCATCTTGACACCCCACAATACTCACTAAAGAACCTTTTGCAGCCTGATTTTAATGTTTTAATATCACTTTGTTCACCAGCCTCATATTGTTTCTAATTCTCAAAAAGGGAGAACAGGAAGGAAAGAAAGAAGGAAGGAAGACATTGTTTTATGAAAATTCCGTCTATGAGAAATACGACTTCAGATCCCCTCGCCAAGCACAGTGAAGAGAAGGGAAGTGTGTGGGGTGAATAATGTATGCTGTGGACAAGAGAGAAAATACGTGAAAAACTTCTATCTCTACTTTTGTTTTTGCTGTTCAGTTTACACAAATCACTACCTAAGCATTAATATTTATATTCCTAAGCATTTTTTTTCTACTGTGCCCATCAAACTGTCACATAATCAGGGTAGTCAGTATATCACATAACACAGGGGAGAGCAACTAGCCGGCCTTGGTTCCTGTAAATATTTTCCTTTTGTGCTGGATTAAGATTACCCTCATAGTAGGGGTCCTTGCGGAAGGAAAGTCTGCCAACATATTTTAGGGTTTAGGAAAATATAAACACTTCAAGATTCCACAAAGTCAGTGTTTATGTACAGCATGAAGAGACCTTCCTGACCCAGTCCCTGTAGTTTTGGAACTTTATTCAGCCAGAATTTAGTTTTGAGCAAAAGAGAGGGCTGTTTTCTGTTGAGCGATGTCACTTGGTTGAAAACACAAATACTAAATCCATATTTGGGTTTTAGCTATTTGAAGTCCCCTGTCTGCCCCTTAAACTTTCCAGAGTAGGAACATAAATACACCAACCATGTATAGATAATTGTAGGCCTCCTTTATGACCACTAAACACTGGCCCAACAACTTACAGGTTTGCTTCTTTATGGTGATATTTATTTCTTAGTGTGGTCTTGCTGTGGAAATCATGTGAGAGGTGGGATGAGGAAAACTAGATTTGCGTCTTATTTCAGCTGTGTAATATTTGTCTGGTTGAACTATTTCTGCTGTAAGATTTGGATCATAATGGACAGAGTATAAGAGTTACACTGTGTATAAGAGTTCTGGCTTCCCAGAAACACTGTTTGAACTAAAATGCTGGCTCCCTGTGGTTTAGCATGAATGAGTAAACTTTTCCAAAGCCTTAGTTATTCTTCTTTGTAAAATGAAGTTGAATAATAGGGCCCCTCCCATAGTTTGCTGTGAGGAAGATATGTGTATCAGCTAGCTGTTTCTGAATAACAAAAAGGCAAAACTCATGTCCTTAAAACAGTGGTCACTTATTAATACTTAGGATGCATGGGTTGTCTGTGGCAGCCCTTCTATTTCAGCAGGGTTCACTTATTTGTATGCGGGTAGCTACCTAATGAGTATGCATCTTTGATTATATTCTTTCAGATAGCTGGCAATGACAGGCTCAAGATTAGTCAAGAGTATTCTTGGCTAGAACAACAGGATTCTCTTCTTCATGATGTGTCTTCACTTCTACAGTGAGCTGCCTGATCTCATTCTCCTGGTTGTTGGGCAAAGGATACTCAGAGTGTGAGGGAGAAAGGGAGTGAGATGACTAAGGCGTGGGGTAGAATACGTATGAATATCTTTCTTCCACAGAGCACTGGAGATGGACATAGGTCCAGAGAGACCAGTGACTCTGACAAAATGTGTAACAAATCTACCAAACTCTGCAAAAATGTCAGCATAAAGATGATCATAAAATACTGCTTAAAGGGAGTAAACCATCATGATAACTAATATAGTATCCAATAGTATTACTATGAGTATTAAGTTCATAAATGACTATGAGCAAGGTAATAATATGTATTTTGAAATATGCCTGTGTTGAGTGGTTGCAGAGATGTTCCCCCTGAGATATACATCAACTCATTACATCCGTTGTTTCTTCAGATGACTTCCCGTCAACTTTTACACACTTTGAGATATTGGGTGGTTAGTGTCAGCACCCTAAAATAAGATGTATCCAGGAAGCTTCCGGTGTAGAAGTATTCTGGTTGAGATTGACATTTGTATTGTTAAAGTGAGCACATCTGTCCTTCCAGTGTGGGTGGGAACTGTTCGTGTCTTGGAAGCTCAAAGAGAACAAAAATGCAGAGGAAGAATGGATCTGATCCCTCAGCTTGAGCTAGGACGTCTATCTCCTATTGCCGTTGAGTGCTGCTGTTCCTCATTCTCTGGCATTCAGACCGAGATGTGGGCTTGAACCATTGGGTCCCGTGGTTCTCAGGCTTTCAGGGACAGAACCTTGCTTCACTTCCAGCTTTCCCAGGCGTCAACTTACATGTGGAAGGTTATACAGCTTTGCTTCTCTGAATGAGCCATATCCTAAGCAATGTCTTGGTGTATCTATCTAACTTATTTATCCCATCTCTTTAGGGAACAGTGACTAACTCGGCTGCTCTTTCTTTGTAGGCTGAACAGTGTCTTACAGTATCTTGTTTCTGAATGCTTCTATGCAGCCACCATATCACCCTTCCAATGATCTTTTGTAGCGTTGTATCTCTCATTGCACCATACAGTGATAGGTCTTAAATACTTAAAGTTGATGGATTTTCTTTCTGCTGAGTTACTGTACACTTCTTGAAGGCAAGTACTATTTAAGTCATACTTTATTCCCTTCTATATATGACAAATGCACGCAAATACAATTATTAGGGAAGTGGGATGTGAAAGAGAGAATGACATGAGAAACTAAGCCCATATTTTCCATCCCAATTTAAGGAATAATAGCCAGTCTGTTAATACATTGAATTATTCTCGCATTAAGAACTTAATGGTCTTCTTAAAGAGCTAGGAATACTTACTGGTTTACAACCTGTTTTGTTTCTGTTGGGACTGCTGTGATGTTTAGCAGTTCATCACTGGAATTTTGTTTCTCATGTTTGCAGCTTTGTTCATTAGACAGTTCATCTGCAAATTACGTTTTTCACGAGAAATGAAAAGTTTCGCATTACTTGTTTTAAATACCAATACATACTTAATAACTCACTAGGATGTCAGCCACCTCTCGATGTGGTGTTGACTCTCAGACTTGACCTAGAGTCATTCTGTGGGTTCCCAAGCCAGATGAGCAACAGTAGAGAATTGCCCATTTCTGGGATTGCTCTCTTAGAGTGTGGCAGGAGTAGGGGCACTCCCTACCCAAATCAGGCTTGGGCTTACACAACTCCATGGAGACAAAGGCCATGTCATGGTAAAGTCAGTCAAGCTTCTGACCCACGTCCCTGACCCCCAGGGAGGTAGCTGTCTCAGAAACCCTGTGATCAACAGTCTGCTAATCTGACTGATCTACTTGGGGCACCCCTGTTCCTGCTACATCACTTCCTCCCTTGACCTCTTCCTTCCCTCTCCCAACTCAAGCTATATAAGCTAGTCCTACCATTTCAGCAAACAAGCTGTCCTCCAAAGTAGTCTCCTGGATGATTCATACCTACCATACTATACTCGCTCTTACTCGAAACCATGTTCCCCTACTTTCTCACACAAAGGCTGACGGGGGCCAGGCAACCCATAGAGTCCAGTGATAAATGTGGACATGGAAAAATTTTCAACCCCCAATAAATAACTTTTTAGCAGGCAAGACCTAGACTCATCTGCATTTTGCATACCTTCCCTTTATGAGTAAGAGATATGGTTTGGTATCCCTTTAAGAGCCGCTTTCAAAACCTTCCTTTGGTTGGATTCTGTCTCCTCCATCCACAAGGCTGAATTGTTGCACTCAATCTCTCACTCCCAAGTAATAGCCTTGCCTGAACTTTCCTGTGTTTTACTGCCCTTCGCCAACTCTACTTTTACAGAGTTGAAATCAAATTAACACTGATCCTGAGGGTATGAGTTTGGAATAGTCACGGGTGACATATGACTTTCTTGTCATCCTATAGGCCAAATGTTCATGCTTTGAAAAACCATTCATTTCCATGCTGTCAGAAACCCTTGTAGTGCACTTGTATGTTTTTGGGGTGTGTCATTGGTAGTTAATTCAAGGGTTTATTTTTTAATATGGATGTTAGATTTACTTCACTCTGCCAGTGCCTCCTAAAGAAAGTCAGTGGATAAATACAAAGCATCAATATTAAGTATTGTTACATTGATGTGTAAAATATAACTATTATTAGTGACAGCTTAGTCTGTTGGAATTATATGGTGTTTAAATATATCAGGCCAGTTCTCAATACCTGTGATTTTGCCAGGCTTTTGATATTTTCAGCATTTGAAGTCATACATGCAATCTACTCTACAGAAGCAGAACACAGTGGTCTGAGAACTGCATGGGCTTATGGGTAAAGATCTTAATTATACTGTTCCAAGCAGTGGATGGAGGCTTGTCTAAGTGGCAAATCCTGCAAAGCAACAGACTCTTTGTTTGGTCTCATGCTTCTACTGACTAAGATCATGAAATATCTGGATGAAAAGTGGTTGTGAATATAGTTTGACTAATAGAACCAACAGAAGTGAGTAGTCAAGGGTAGAGAAAGAGAGGAGAGAGGAGAGGAGGTGAGGGGAGAGGATGGGAGGGGAGAGGAGAGATAGGTGAGCCATCTTATTTTACAAAGACTGCAGCTGTGGTCCTTCTCTGTAATGGAACACTATATTAGAATGGCATGTAAAGGAATCACCTCTTTCTCCCCACGGGAGTTATCAATTGTACTAGAATATTCAGTGTAGAGAAAAGATTTCAACAAAGCTCCAATGACGGAAAAGTGACAGCCTTCAATTATGGAAAGGCGGGCACCTAAGAATCATTTTTTTTCCCTCTCAAAAAGCAGAATAGAACCAAAGTGAAGATTGTTCTAGAACTGTTAATTTGGGGCCATAAAAAGAAATTCCAAAAGTTAAGAATAGTTCACCTAGGAGCATAGTTGGTCACTGAACATTGAGTGAGGGCAGGAGCTTTCCTAATTTTGGAGATGAACTGAAATGAATCTGACCACAGATGAACTAGTCAATGGAGCAGGGCTAAGATTTTGTGGTCATGTTGAGGAAGATCTAGAAAGACATGGGGCTCAGAGAAGCTTGGAATTCCACAGATAAGAGACATGAGGGAAGAGGGACAGGAAAAGTACAGCCTATGTGCATTGTTGAAATGGGCTTGTTTGGAGTACCAAGTTACAAAAGGAAAAATAAATATCTCCATATAGAAAAGGGCTTTGACCAATCAGTGGAACTCTATGGTTAAGTATTGATCATACAGGGAATAGAGAACTCCAATCACATTTGAATCAGTGTATTTGCAACACGGGAGAGCCACTGTCATCCTATCAGACAGCTGACTACCATCCAATGCCCCGTACTGCATCATCCCATTTTTCATGATTCTTTTTCCATTCTCTCAGTTCTTTCTGCTATTCTGTCTTGCTTTCAACAGGTACTTGACCTATGGCTAATGAAAGCAGTTTATTGCAGGCTGGAATGAGTAGAGTCCGGTCATCTGGCAAAGACTATAGCAAGGAAACACATGGAGAATCAGTTGCATGTTTTGGGACATGTAGCTCTTGCAGAGACTTCTGGTAATTATTTTAATCTGGAGAAGGTCAGACATATCTTTTGTCTTTCTAATTTTCTTTCTTTTCTTTTTTTTTTGTAACAAGGTCTCAGTATGTAGCTCAAACCAGCCTCTAACTCATAATCCTCTTGCCACCACCTTCTGAGTGCTGGAATTACAGGTGTGCTTCACCAGCCTTGCATCTTTGACTATTGTTCATCTTTTCCTAAACAGTTGGATCCTTCCTCCTTTCAGAAAGAGTCTAAGAGTTTTGTTTCTACAACCTAGCAATGTGGCTAACGTAGGTTGTGACCACAGTTATTTGTTTAGGTGAAGTAATACATTTTCCTTCATAGGAAATCATGGTTAGAAAACTAGAACTCTAGTCAAATGGGAACTTGAAATTTGTGTACCAGGTGTGTGGCTAATGTGCCAAATTCTCAAGGCAGGTAGCGTGGTTGGTGGTTGGTGGTTGGTGGTGAAATGGCTTGTTTTACACCTGGACATGACAGATTCTATGTATAAGTCTAATGACTGCCTTCTCTCCTTGAATTCTTTCAATCTCAAAGACTTGCTGTAGATTAAGACATTTGGTCCTTTGATTGCCGTGGTGACAATGGGCTTCCCCCAGTGTTTTTGAGAGAACCATAGTTGCCTCATCTGAAATCCTGTTGGGAGACTAGTTTGTAGACTGTGTTTCCTTTAGAATCACTGTCATGTTCAAAGCTGAGTCTATCTGACCCATCGTATATCATTCAGATAAGCATAGCTGGGAGATTTTATAGGAAAGATGTGGATTTGAAAGCTGAATTTGGGTTTTATTTGCAACTTCACCATTTTGTGACTGTGAAAATGTCTCCTCAATGTGAGTCAATAAATTAGCTTTCAATATATGTATATCTTTAATTTTTAATTATTTTGTTTATATAAATGTATGGGTATTTTTCTGCTTGTATGTTTATGTACCATGTGCAAGGCTGGTACCCGGGATGATAGAAGAGACCATCAAATCTCCTGAAGCTGGAATTATAGATGGTTGTGAGTTGCCATGAAGGTACTAAGAAATAAACACAGACCTACAAGAGTGGCAAATGCTCTTAACCATTAAGCCATCTCTGGGGCCTAAAACACGTTCAATTTGAATCCTTAAAATTTATAGCATCTCTAATTCAAATGCTGATTTTTAGTGTAATTGCCAAAATTATTAACTATTTTCTATTACAATTTCAGTTCATGAGTATGCTTGTAGAGCTTTCTACCATCACAAACAATGTCTTAGAACTTATGCAGTCTTTCACTATTTTGTTACCCAATTGCCTCTGAATGATGTTACTTTTAGTCTGTGTGTGGCTGACAACCTTCTCCCCTGTAGAAAGACGGTTGCCGTGAAGGAGCCTTTACCAGGAAATCAAATCCAAGTTGCCTCTCTTACATAGACATTGAAAGTAAAGTACCAGTGACAAACCAGGCAGCTCAATATATTTGGCATTTCTGGGTGTCAAGACCCAGGCAGGACGGTGATTGATGATGTGGGCAAAAAGTTTCTTATTGTATTCATCACTTTCCAAAGCAAGGCCACAAGGGACAACCAAATAAGTTAATTAATAAGCAGAATGAAAGGGAAAGGATGCCCTAGAAGCCCTAAGAATGCAGGGGGTGGGGCAGCTCTGAGACCAAGGCTACTGAGGAGGAGGCTCACTCAAAAGCTCATATTCCTAAGGCTCAGGGAGGTGGCTCCTGTTTTTCTGCATGGCTGAAATCACACTGGTGTTTGACAAATCCCTTTATATCTCATACTGAAAGTGGATTCATAAACATTGCCCCCTTTGAAGGGAATTTAAAGATAGTTCTTTTTAGTGATCACACATCAAAGCAGGGATGACATTTCTCTTGTTCTTAAGTGAACCGCTATTAGCCTACAAACTAAATCTGCAGAGGGTCTTAGAGGAGAAATTAACATTTCATTTCAGAAGGTAAAAAAATGACAGCTTTGGCGGTCATCTAGGTTTACTGCCTGGAAGGAAAGTGTACCTTGGATCTTTTTTTATTACTGATTCTACCAGGACTGAGCAAAACTAATTTTGATACTGAGGGAATCTGAAGAATGTTGCCCTTACTCTAATGGAACCAAACTCTTAAATTACACTAACTATTCTTTTCTATGAGATCCTATCTCCCAAGGAGAATGTGAAACATCTGGAAACAATTTAATTCAAAAAATGGATATTAGCATAGTGTCATGCTACAAATCTCTTCGCTCTATGACCCAAGGCAAGCAGGTTCACTTCACAGCCTCACTTTTCCTCTAGTTAGATGGAACTGGTGGTATCATCTGTATAATGCCTTGGCAGTCACATTCAATTTCTCCTGACAGTAAGGAAGTTAAACTCTGAGTGTTGTCAATTTCAAGTCACACAATGAAGCCCTGAACTTTGGTGTCTAAGAATATGACTATTTTTTTGGGCGGGGGGGGGAGATTGACTCTACATTTTACAGAGGTAATTTACTTAACATGAAGTCATTAGAGTAGACTTCTGTCCAACATGACTAATATCCTTATTAAAAAGCAGCACGGATTTGAGGAGAAATATACATGGAGAAAAGATGCTGTGACGATAAAGCAGAATTGAATGTGAATATGAAGACTCCCATTCATAAGCCAAGGGAGAAGAAGACTTAAAGGTCTAAATGGGAATCACCTCTGCTCACCCTTTGGCTTCAAGCTTCCAGGATAGTCAACCATCAGGCCTTCTGCTTCCAAGTTTGGTTTCTTCTTCCCAGTTTGTGGCACTTGAGTACAGTAGTGTTAGGCAACTACTGTAGGAGAAAGGGTAATGCCTTTGAAACCTCCTTCTGAAATGGGGGACTGTGATGGCAGGAATCAGACTTGCACATGACTCTCCTCCATCAAAACTTTCTTCAAAAGTTGTGGGTCCTTCTAATCACTTACGGTAGTATCTGATTGTCTCAGTAACATGGTTGTCATGACAACAGGGTTTAAAAAATTTCACCACCAAATCTGGAACTAAACATGCTAAAATTTCAATGGGATATTTTCTTTCACTAGTAGATTAAGCAAAGCAGGCATACAAATGAGTATACACACATGTGCTGGTGTACACACACATACACACACACACACAGACAGACAGACAGACAGACAGACAGACAGACAGACAGACAGACAGACAGAGGGGGGAGAGAAAAAGGGAGAGATTCTTGCTTCCTCTGACTCACATTGCAGTGTTCTAGTAGAGGACACATCCATTACCATTACGCATCTACTCCCTAAACTGACATTTTATTTGTTCAATTGGCATTGACTGAGCAACTACAATGTGCCAAACACAGAAGGAAAAATCTTGGCAGATGAACTGCTCACATCAGAGAAAAGCTTGAGGTTGTTTAAATGCCTGTGTAGAAAAATGACATATTTACTTGTGAAGGTTAGGGAACACTTTCAACTTCCCAAGAAGGGACAGCTGTGCTTTGCTTACTCACTGTCACCTCTCAAGGACGTAAAGCAGTTCGCAATATCTCAAAGATGCTTAAAGGATGTGTATTCAACACATGAGTGAATAAATGAATGAAAGAAATTTTTAAAAATCCCTCAAATAAATCTGGGACTTGGGGAATGTTGAAATGACCACTTGTGTGCAACAGTTATGTCAGCTAATGTCCATTTGGCACTTGCTAGGTTCCTGTCACCAACCTTAGCACCATGGATAATGGTTTTTGTGTGATAGTCACAGAAGCCTTGGCTATAATGAATTATATGTCCTATGAAGGAACAAATGAGGACTAGATGAAAGATCCATGGTGGTACAGAAACAAGTAAAATCAGGTAGTTGCAACTTCTGGAAGCAATATACTACTTAACATTCTTGTCAGCCTGTATTAATCAGGGTTGTCTAAAGAGTCACAACCAATAGAATGAATGTGCATTAAACATGATTTACTTGGTTAGTTTACAAGATGAAGTTGGAGTAGGCCAACATTGGTTGTCTCAAAATGGAAACAACTTTGTAGTTGCTCCATTCATGAAGCTGGGTGCCTCCTTGGTGCTTCGACAATTCCAGTCTGGGCAGAAGGCCTGGAAGATTCCTAATTGGATTCTTTTTAATAACCTAAAGAACCTAGTTATAACACCAGGGAAGGAATCAGCTGTGGCAGCAACATGTTAAATGAACTTGCCAGTAAACGCTAAGGTCCAGTGAAGAAAAAAGCAAAATGCAAAAATATTCTCTATTCCATGTGCTTTTACCAGGATACTACCTATATTTAGGGTGGGTCTTATCACATCAGTTAAGGCAAGCAAGGCAATTCCCCAAACACATGTACAGACATGCCCACAGGACAATCAAGTGTAGACAATCTTCCTTTGAAAATCATTTTTTTCCAGGTGAGCTTAGTGTAGGCCAACTTAATCATTAGAGCTAACCATCAAACTACCCCACTTTCCTCAAACTCTAAGCATATGGACTCCTCCTTGGATGGTAGGACCCGCCAAATGAAAGAAGGAGAAGAGGTGGGAATAGGTTTCCAAATCTTTCATTAGTTGCTCATTAATATTTTATTAGGTGTTTTTCATTAATGTTCGGAATTAAAACTCTCAGGAATTCTTGGAGTGTCTATCTGGACCTTGATTCTTCTACTCTTATCCCTAGGGAAACTATCTTGCAAATTTTACTCAACTTTAAAACAAACTAACTTCCTTTTGTTTGTTATATATTTTATAGTTCTGAAACTTTGTTTTATTAACAAATTAGCATATCAAACAAGATTTCATTATGATATTTTTATATTTGCATATCACTGTAGGAGGAGGGGGCTGCTTGTTGGTTCCTGGCTGCTTAGCACCAAAATAATCATACAGAAACCCTATTAATTAAATCACTGCCTGGCCCATTAGCTTTAGCTTCTTATTTACTAATTCTTACATATTAATTTAACCAATCTCCATTAATCTGTGCATCACCACAAGGCTGTGGCCTAAGTTTTACCCTGCTATAGGTCCAAAGCAGTTTCTTTATTTATCAGTGGTAATCACAGCACACAGAGGGAAATCCCACATCACCTCCCCTTTTCTGTTTTAATAAAAACGAAGGTTTTAACTTTAACATATCAAAATTACATATAACAAAACAGTTATCAAGCAAGAATTACAGTTACAATATTTATATCTATTTTATCTTTTATCATATCTAAGGAAAACTATAACTATATATTCTTCAACTCCATCAAAGACTCAAGAAGGATATAATATTACCTAAGTAAACAGAAAGTGCATTGTAAACAACTTCCAAAACTCTAGAACTGACAGAGACAACTCGCTACCTAGACAGCCACCCAAAGTTCTTCTGTACTGTTGGAGCATCCATCTTCAGCCTACAGACCTATAGTATCCCAGACTTTTCCACAAAGCAGGACATTTCAAAGACAGTTCCATCTATACTGGCAATTTGTCAGACACTTTCTTCTGTGTCCTGCAGAATGTCTAGTAGACTCTTTCTATTCTTTCATGAAGCAGGAACCCCAAAGGACCATCTCACCCTTAGACAAATTTAGCAGTCTTTTTTTCTGTGGATCCTGCATGTCCAGCTTATGAAGCAGTCCAGGAAAGTGCAGTTTCTTGCCCAAATGGCTAACCACTCCATAAGGAGCCTCTTAGATGCTCATCTTCCTCTTGAAGTAGATTGGTACTGCCAGGAGCAGATATGTCTCATTGTCATGAAAAGTCCTAAATTCTTAAAACATTTAAATGCCATATTATGAAGGTCTCTGAAAGATTTGAAAAATGCCTATCCATCTGAAATATATCTCTGTACATCTAAAAAATCTAACTAGCATGACTATAAGTTTGACTATATAGATTATTATCCATTAACTTATATTTCTAAATTATACATTATATTTTTAAATGAACTGCACAAACACAATGCCTTTATAAAGAGCAGAAATATGCGTGTAACAAAATTGGCCTTAAATTTGTATCGACAAATCAAGACCCATACCAATGCAAATTTCTATAGCATATCCCCCTTTAAATGTAAACAAACATTTATAGACAATATTTGGCGTAGTTCTTCTCCAAACTGTTTCCTGCTGTTTATTGGGTGAAGTAAATTTTTGGGGTGTTCACAGAGACCTTTCGGAGGGTCTTGGTCCATCAAACCATTTTAGCCTGGAATTAATCCACAGGTTCTCATCTTCTGTGGAAACAAAAGAACAATCTTTTTGCCAAAGCAACATATCCTTAGATCCATATTTTGAAATCAAGATACTTTTAAGATATATATATATATATATGTATATATATATATATTAGTTATATATGTGTTAGCTTAGCAGTCCATACAATGAAATGTCTCTCTGTACTTAAGTCATTCACAGTCAAAAAAAAATTAAAAGAAAACATAATAATATACATAATCCAGACTCTCTGCATATTCTCCATTTTTATATGGCTTATTTTTATTTACTACTTTTATCTATGACTGTCTGTACTCTGTCTCTTTAAAGTATTTATTTTTATAAACCATTTACTTCATTTTATAACTCTCTATACTCATTTTCTTCTCTCTTCCAAGTCTTTGTACATTTATCCAACTCTGTGACTCATTTAGAGTGTTTTTTTTTTTTATGTCTGAATCTGTCCTATTGTGTATCTGTAATTCTTTACTGTCCAGGAGTGCTTCTTGAAATGCTAAGCCCTTCTTATGAACTTAAGTGGCACCATTGCTAAGGGAAATATGGCACTACCTGCTTGTCCCATCCAGTACAGCATGGTGGAGCTGGTCACTGCCTCTGGGAGCCATACACAGTGCCCCATCTCTAGGCACACAGCCCATCCATGTTGCCATCAAGCAAGCCATAGCACATTGCTTACAAACCCCATTCAAATGCTGGGTCTCCTGAAAGAGCCAGAGGTCATCCTGGCAGCATGACCCAGGAAGCCAGCATATATACTACTGCTGAATCAGGAAAACCTCTCTTAAAGGAGCCACAGCATGCCACCAGCAAGCAAAGCCCATTCGAAAAAAAAAAATGTGGCTAAACTTTGTCTTTACTGTCTAGAATTCCTTTGCAAGCCCTCTCAGATTTTTAGTGGATTATAGTTGGCCATGTGGGTGCCAATCTGTTGAAGGAGGCTGCTTGTTTGTTCCCAGCTGCTCAGCCCTGAAATAATCACACAGAAACTGTATTAATTAAATCACTGCTTAGCCTATTAGCTCAAACATTTTATTGACTAACTCTTACATTTTAATTTAACCCATTTCCAGTAATCAATATGGCTGTGACTTACTGGTAAAGTTCTGTCTGGCTCTGGTGGAACTACATGGCTTCTCTCTGACTCTGCCTTCTTCCTCCCAGCATTAAGTTTAGACCCCCCCCCCGCCTACCTAAGTTCTGCCCTATCGACAAGCCAACATAGTTTCTTTATTCACCAATGATGTTTACAGCACATAGAGGGAAATCCCACACCATGTCACTGAACTTGTTCATATCTTCCTTCTGTCATCTTCCTTTGCCTATCATTCTTACTGGCTCATTTCCTCTTTCAAATAGCTTCATTTCTGTATTCAAGAGAAAACATCAAAGCAAACTCTCATGATCAGCCTATGACACCAACACTTCCTGCAGAATCATTATCTGGCTCCAGTAATGCTCCATTTGGCAGAATTTTAATACTAATTCCAAAAACCATCAAGGAATGTCATTGGTTTGGATTTACATAATTGATATAGTGGAGTATTGATTCATGTTAGTAAACCAGAAGTCTTGAACTTAAGATGGGAGTTAATTGGGGTTAAATGGTGTCATCTTTTGACAGGGAGGAATGCTGGAACCTGCCTGTGCAGGATGCTGCAAATCATTGCTGTCTGCCCAGCTACCATGCAAAGAAGAAGCACCTTCCTTTTGAAATATCTAAGAGTAGAGTCAGACTGGGGAAAGAGGGGTTTGGTGACAGCCTCTGAAATTACAAAAGAGAAATAATAAGAGCAGATCGATTTGACCTTCCTTCCTGAAGGTGCATTGTTATGAATAAAGAGAAATTTGGTTTAGATCTAAGGTGAATGTGTTATCAGGTTGTAAACAGAGAAGTGACTGACAAGGATCCATTAAATGTTGGCCCACGTTTCATGCACAATATAAACATCCCTTTGAGTGACTCTCCATGCATCATGAATTTGGCCTGCTTTCATGATGCATACATACTTTTATTCATGTATTCATGCTCAAGTCCAACACTGCATCTACTGAGCCTAACTTTGTTCTTGGCAGTCTGCACAGAGCCTGACAACGCTGAACAAGTCATAGCCATCCATGTGTATTGAAGCACAGTAACACATACAATCAGCTTACCTTGGACAGATGGAATTATATCCTGCATTAAAGAGAAGTGACTTATTCAAGAAACCTTTAAATGTGACTACAGTGTCTAAGATTTGTGGAGTAGGACAATTGTATTTAAGGGGTCAGCATGGATGAGTTCAGCTTGTGTTGGAGACTGGGATTCATTGTGTTTAGAGTAACTAGCCTTTTGCATCCTATAGTGCTATGTCCTTTCCTAGCAATACTGGATCTTTGCATGATTAACACATGCCAGTAATCCCATTACTCACAGGATGAGATAAGAGGAGGAGGAGTTCAAGGGGAAGTAGCTAAGCAGGAATAGGCTAAGCAGCAGGACCCTGTCTGCTTAAAAAGAACATGGTGTAAGTCATTCATATGATCGTTTTCATTAATACCCTGCCTGAGGTGACTATTCCAGAGGCTCAGGACTTTGAACTGGCTCATCTCCAGTTTGTACTCAATGGAATATGCTCAACAATTATGACTTAAGTGTTCAATAAATGAGTGAATGTAAATGAACAAATATTGAGTCACTAAGAATAAGGCTTCTTTCAGATCATTGTGATACAGCTCAAGAGATATTTATCCAGTGAATGAATAAATGACAATTCAAACAACTTCGAAGATGAATATTCACTGAAACAAGCTGGAAATTGAAGTTTATAGTGAAAATCCAGCATCCCAAGCAGGGCGTAGGTATAGTAAAATTTTGTTTAGATGAAAAACCCTTTATCAGGATTTGATGATGTTGACTTTCTGGTGTGTTTCATGTCCTTGACTTAAAGACAAATAAAACCAAGGCTTTTGAAGATTCAGCTATAAGCATTTTGAAATACTTTAGAGACTTCTATATAAGGAAATATCTAGAGTTTTTCCCTATATAATGTAATGAAGACATTTACCCAAAAGATGTCTTAGTGCCTAATGATGTATTTGTTAGAATAAACTATAGTGAGAAACAACTCTGAGTATACGCTCTATGTCACAATTCAGAGAAACATAGCAAGAAGGACAAACACAGCCCATCTTGTTTATGCATCACTATGAGCTGAGAAGAAGCTTTAATAATTATTTTTAAAGTGAAAAAAAATAAAAGATTTTATACCAGGTGAAAGTATACAAAATTAAAAGGTTTAATGGAACTCAGACGTACCTGTTCCTATGTTGTCTATGGCTGCTTTCCTGCTACCAGGGCAGACATGAGTAGTTGCTACAATATGGCAAACCTAAAATATTTATTATCTGGCCTTTTATGGAAATGGAAAGAAATGTGACTGCTGCTGCAGATTCCATTTGGTTAACAAGGCTTAAGCCAGCATGCAGGTTGATGACATTCTCCTTAAGAATTTCCTTTTCCCAAATCAGTGGCTCCCTACAAATTCAAATACAACTGCACTGGGGAATTGCATTTCCTCCTTCTCAAAATGTGAACGTTGCAGATGGTGATTGATTACGCCTTTGATTAGGAAGCAAGGGGGCACACTGCTTGGTACAAAATGCAAAGCTAATTTAGGCCGAGGTGGCACAATTGAAACAACAGCAGCTCACACATTCACAAAGCCGACGTTTTATCTCGCAAGTTCCCGCAGGTCATCTTCCACATCTGGGTGCCAGGCCCCTGAGTTATCAAACCCTGAAAGTCAGAAGCCTTCTGTAAAGATTCCTTCCAGGAGTAAGAGTTTGTAATTCTGTAAGTACAAACCGCTATTTGTGTTCTGTGTTCAGAGATAGGCATTTGACAAAGAAAACAATCACTGGCCACAAGGTACATTTGATTATTTACATGTGTTGAGTTAACGAGACTTTCATGGGAAGGAAACACAGGCTGGAATTTCCAATCTGCAGGAAACATGGGAACAATTAGGGTTTTGCGTTTTATCTTGAAGCTTCAAGATGCATTTTCTCTCCTCATCTGGATGGAAAGGGACTGGGAAAGAAAGAAGCTTGCAGACTAAGACCATGAGCTTCCAAAGAGGGGGTATGATTACAGCTTACAGTTCAAATATCCCCACACCATGCCAGTTTCCCGATGATTAAAGAAAAGAAAGCCAAAAAGCCAATCTCTTCCCCTCTTATCCCTGTAATAATCATACCTTGAGGTTTCTTAACAGTGTATGAGGGCAGAATGATAGCCAGGGCAGATTTTAAGCGCTGGGAGTTCTGTAATGGATGGCTGATCTCTGCTCTGCGGTGGAGTTGAGCCCTCAAGCTATTGCTCATTCTCTTCACTTTGGAGCCTAGATTGTTGGTAGAAATGTTGGAAAGGTGCTTGCAAAATATCAGTGCTTAAGTGACTGTTTCAGTTGTTAAATCATAATACGGTGTGATTTTGCTGAAATGAAGTAATTACAGGGGGAGAGAAGAAAAGTCAAATGATATAAAAACAGGTCCTTTGGATAGTGTAAGTGCTAATGTGCTCTATGATGCATATGCATTATTCATCTCTGCTTCTGCCTAGAGCACAAGAGTTTCTACTAATTTAAGGGTGGAGGTAGTATTATTTTGGCTCAAGTTCTTATGCCTAAATTTGGATGAAGATGCTATGCTTGTAGGTCCTCAAATATTTCTACAAGTAGCTGTAATTATTCTAAGTCAACAATCTGCCGTTTTAATATTTTGATTTGAAACCAATAATTTAATCTCCCTCCCTTCCACTGCTTATTTTATGCCAATGGATTCTATTCAGAACTAGTCCCTACCATGTCTTTACTATTGGATTGTCGTGGAATTGTTCAGAGTTCCTGATTCCCAGTTTTCATGTGGATATGAAGAGGATAATACCATGACACTTTTGAAGGCTTCTGTCATCACTGTGGATGAAAAGCCCCTCCCAATATCCAGCACACAGGAAGCCTGCAGCAGATATAAGCAGTCTCTCTGTCATTTGAAGTCAGATGTGATTCACTGGGCATCTGCCCATGTCCCCGCACCTCCTATGGGCTGGGAGATGCTCTGCCACTTTAACCTTCCACGTTTTTCTTTTTCCTACCACCGTTTCCCTAGTTCATCAGCATATGCTCCTTTCCCCTTTCTCTAAACATGGACTCCTTAAGGTTTGTAAACTCATCTGATGGTATCCATGTTTGGCTTCCTCTCAGAGTCAACCATAAAGTTCTGGGCAAGAAGCATTGTGTGGCGAGTCAAGTAAGCAAAAGCCCTATGAAGACGAGCAATGTGCATATTTTAAACCAGCAAAAGAGTGCAAGCTACCCTCGGAAACCCATTGCTATTAGAATATTAATATTTGTAAAACCACCAAGAAACATAGTATGGGACCTGTTGGAATCCTCCTTTAATGTTCAGCCCCTTTAAAAACCATTCCCCTGTTCTAAGACTCAGAGATGGCTCAGCAGTTAAGAGCCCTGGCTATTCTTTCAGAGGCCCCAGGTGGCATTCCAAGCACTAACATGAGGCCTGGAGGAGGAGGAGACTGATCACAACTACCTTTAACTCCAGCTCCAGGGAATCTGATAACCTCTTCTGGCCTCTACAGGCCACAAGAGTGCATGAGGTGTACATACATGCATGTAGGTAAACACTCAAACTGCATTGTACGTAAATACATTCATAAAAATGCGCCCCTCTTTTCTGTTTCCATCTGTCTTCCATATGCTCTTCCATAGAGTAATTTTTTTTTCTGGACTTCTTGTCACAATGACTTTGCATATGCTCTTCCTTTAGTGTAGAGTTCTCATCTACCACCCCCACCTTTCTGATCACCACCCAAGCCTTACTTTGCAGGGAAACTTTAATCCCCTTCCTCAGTCAAGGTGATAGCTGTTTGTTGCCCGAACTCAGAATAATTTGTTTCCTCATTTAAGGTTTAATCTCGGCTTGAGTTAATTATTTAAATTTATGATTATTACATTAATGTCTATCATTCCCATGGTAGATTGTTAACTTCTTGGGAAAAGAAATCAAGGCTGCATTTATTCTCTGGCCTCCTCCGTCTCACAACCAGTCCCTGGCATGCAGAACACTCTCAGCCAGTACACTCACATGCAGTACACTCACATGCAGTACACTCACAACCAGTCCCTGGCATGCAGAACACTCTCAGTTTGTCTTGTCAGTAACTTAAGGAAGGAGGAGCCCGTGATTTCCATTTTAGAAGTAGATGTGAAACAATGTGTTTAACAAGGATTTTTTTTTTTTTTACAAAAAGCTTTCTGCTACATGTTTCCTGGATCATGTTATGTTTATTCATCCCAAGCATAATCATTTAGCAGTGTCTCTCTTAGTTACAGTCCTGGTTCTTCTACTCTGAATATCTCTGGCATCTTTCCTCCTATATCCATTCACTTTTTACTCCAAACTGTTCATATTCCGTTGGCCATCTGTGTTCTTCTGGTCGATTCTGTAATGGATAACAGAGAGAATAAAACAGCATAAAGGCATATCTCAGTTGCTGATTGGGTGAGAGACCCACTGTTTTGAGTTAGGAAGGTAGGAGGGTACATTGGATACTGTGCTTCCAGATCTTACTGGATCCTCTTACCCCCTTCATCAATTTTCCTGCAGTAGTTACTACATACTTGAAGCATCAGCCATTACATAGTGTTGGGATTATTTAGAGTCCTGGCCTCCAGCTGCTCTTCCCTGTTAGAGATCTTTCCTTTCCTTCTGATTTGAGTTACTGAAAGCTGTGTCATAATTGTTTACTGGCTCAGCTTCACGAGCACGTGTTGCCTTGAGGATCACAGGATAAGGTTTTCACCTGTTGGCCCACCTGACTGATGGGTCTATAAGCCTCCATGGTGCTATTGAATAAAGGGCTTCTTCCCAGTGACTAGAGTCTCTGTCTGTCTGTCTGTGCTGTCTCTGTATGTCTTTGTGTGTTTCAACCTCCAGCCCCTTGCCCAAAGCTCGCAAACTGTTTGGTAGCGCATGGAGCGCAGATAGGTGTTGTGTGCTGCAACATAGCATCTTTCCAAATCAGGCATATGATCCTGAAGTTAGTTACAGAGAATATCCTTCCCTAGTTCATGGTTATCTGACCCTCAAAATGTGCTCATAGTTTTCTGTATAGTTCTGGATATCTGCCCTTCAAAATTCGTATGATCAAACGCTATCCCTGAAGCTGATGGTATTGATAGGTAGACTGTTTGAAAGGTAGTTGGGCCATGAGGTTGTATCCTACAGTAGTGGGATTTACTGCCATTGTCAACGATATCCAAGAGGACACCCCCCCACACTTTTACAATCTAATGGTGTATTCAGAATGCACTCTTTCTGTAGCAGAGAGTAGACTTTTGCTAGATGCACAGTCTTCAGGTGACTTGTACTTATAGTCTTCAGAACTCTGAGACATAAACATTTCTTCTGTTGATAAAATACTTGATTAACCGTGTTTTATGGTGGCAACACAATACGAAAACTCTCATCCTTTTCTAAAACCATCCTAGTTTTGTGCTTACCAAGTCTGTGGCCTAGGCTACTTTCTCAATCATCTCATCCCACATATTCTATTCCTACTGTGACTTTTGACTAATCCATTTTAAATGACCTGTGGTGCAGCACTAATTCTCTTGAACTCATCTGACTTTTAACAAATACTGCAAAATGCCTCTGTGTAAGCCACCATGCTGTCTAGTCTTCTTATACATTCCTTTATCCTCAGAGGATCTTAGTGACCCTCAGTATCCTCATCTGCCTTCATTCCAGTAAATGGTATTGGCCTTATCATTTTATTCCAAGCAAAGAAGTGCCAAATTCAACCCATACTCATCTTAGACTTACAAAGGGCCATACTTACTCATTGATAATGCAAGGCTCTTAGCAACAGCATCCTGTGGTTTCTTTTGCTTCATCAGCTTCACATCTTGCTATAGATCTAGTACCCTAGCCATCTGGCAATTTCAATCTATATGTTGCCCATCCCCAGGCCTTTAGAAGCACCATTAATTTCAGATAAGTCTCCCTGTCTTGCTTACACTGGAAAATGGCCCTTCATTGACTCCTCAAGAATCAGATTCAAACTCATTTTCTCTCTGAAGCCATGTCTAAATTTCCAGCCTCTTACCAAACTTTAACTTCTTTCATCCATAACGCTGAAAATATTTAGAAATAATCATTGCTCATATCTCTCTCCCTCATGGAATGATGAGGTCTGTAGGAGTGAGACCTAAATCTCATGGTCCACGAGTTTCCTTTGTGCAGCTAAGCACAGTATCTGGTGTGTCCCATGCATTGTAATGCACTCAGTGAATAAATAGAGGCTAGTTTAAAATGCCTGTCCTTTTCCCCTTGATTACAAGCATTCAATTTACAAAGGAAATGTGTTCTCCCCTTGACACTGAACTGGTATTTTACTGAAGCAGTAGACAGTTGAGAAATATAAAAAGTGAGTAACATCTGCATTCTCATGAGTGTACATCTGTAGTAAATTGTCATTTATGATTATCAAAAGGAAAGGGAGGAGAAGGAGTTTGTATTTTAAGACAGACTATAAAACTAACCTAGATCGTCATGCTGTCATTTTAATTTTTATCTCTGCTTCAATAAATACTTCCCTCCAAAAGACTTGCCCTCCTAAAGAGAGCTGATAAGCTCTCCAAACAGAACTAACAGGTCTTTGCATTTCTAAACCTTTGATTCTAATTCCTAGGAAATGTTAGGAGATAAGACTAACGGTCCTTGATATTTGTGAGGTTTGTAAAATATTCTTTTCATCTTGTTTTCATTTTCATAGACTTAATATGCAAGGGAATTTCTGAACTTCAAGTCAGTGTTTCTGTTTGATTCTTATTCATGATTTATTTATTTTATGAGTGTGGGTGTTTTTCCCATAGGTATGTAAGTGTACTTCATGTGTGCCTGGTGCCCACGAAGGTCATAAAAGGGTGCGTCATCCATAGGAGCTACAGTTGCTGGCTATTGTAGGCCATCAGGTGGGTGTGGGAAGCCAACCTGGATGATCCGCAAGAACAGCAAGTGCTCTTGACTGCAGAGTGCAAATGTTTTCTGTTTCTTCTTTTGTTTTTTAGTAAAAATTGCAAGTCATTACAATTCCACCAACATTGAGTGCTGATGATTCTAAAGCTTTAAGTCTAAACTGGAGATTTAAAGAAGTAGGGTCTTCATGCTCATCTTAGCCAAGGAAGTAGGTGGGTGGCAGGGTTTGATTCACTAAGTGTCAGGGTCTGAGCTGGAGTATGAAGTATGAATAGGAGTTTGCCATTATATGGGGGAAAGAAAGAAACTGAAACAATTCAATGGTTTTCTAAAATGATATTGCAGCTGATTTCAATCCAGTCCAAACCATGGATATTGCAGAGGAGGGAAAAGGGGAGGGGAGATAAGAGAGATGATGTGATTTGAAAAAAAAAATCCCCTTCTGGCCTTTTTGCTGTTGTTTCGTTGTCTTTGAGGCTGCAGGAAAAGTACTTTGTGAGGGCTGCTTTGATGTGTATGAATTATTCATCATTAAGAATTCAGGCAGCTGACACTAGTCTTTGTTCAAGCTGTGGAGGGTATTAGAGGGTATTAGAGGCCCTTGAAAAAGCAGAACATTTTGTTCTTCTTTCTGCCCTGTGCAAGGGTCCACTGCAGGGGTGGGAAGGTCTCTGTCAGCTTCTCTCCAATTGATGCACATCACAGTATGTCAAGACTTCCTGTGCCACCATCTTTCTCCACTCTGTTTTATGATGAAACTGTTTGTCATTGGAGATACTCCTCCCCTCCCTATCTCTCTCTCTCTCTCTCTCTCTCTCTCTCTCTCTCCTCTTTCCTTCCCTCCACCTCCTCTCTGCCCACATCTGTGGACAGCTTGCTTCATTAAAAACCCAGTGCCTAGTCAAATGGAAATACACAACTACCTAGTCCATTAGTGCTCTTGCTCTGACACAAGTAGCCTGACCTGGGAGCAGCCAGAGCTAACAGGATGTCTCATTAAGGCAGCTTTTGTCACAGCCTTTCCCTGCCATTTAACATTTTCCTGAGCATTATATGGATTTATGCTGAGAGCCAGCTGTCTGCTGAGGGCTTGGTAATGGGAAGCCTCAAGCTGCTGAGAGCCCACTGTGTGCTGGTGAAACACATCATTCTTGATTCTGCAATGGCCAGGGGTGTTATGTTTCATGCACATAGACAGAATGAATCAAAGGTCACAGAGCGCATCCATGATGACTCTCTACCGCTTTATGAAGGGCTTCAGCTAGATGACCACATTTGCCCCTAGAACGTAGGCATTATTGTTGTTCATGTTTTGGGGATAGGAAATCAGAAGGCCAACACACATTAAGTAATTTACTCACCTTTAATAAACAATATACGGGAAAGCCACACTAAGGGCCTATGTTCTTTCTATGTTCTACTATAATGTTACCTATGTCTTGAATCCAAGGTGCCAAAGTGCCCCCTCTCCCCCAATGCTTATGTGTTGAAGGCAAGGCAGCAGTGACCAGAGGTGAACCATTTGGAAATTCCTTGAATTGCTAGGGCTCCAACCTCATTCAACTGATCCATGACTGGGTTCACAGGGACACTGGGCTTTGCTAGAGGAGCTTGATTGCTCGCTTTGGAACTCGTGTGACATGAGGTAAAGCTGCTTTGCTCCACTGCATGTGCCTAACATTATGTGCAGACTTCCCCCAGGCCAGAAATGACAAAGGCAAGCAACCACACACGGGAATCTCTGCAACGGGGCATGGAAAGGAATGCTTCCTCCTTTTCAGCTGGTCTTCTCAGGTGCTATATCACAGCAACAGAACGCAAGTAAACACCATTCTGCTTAGAATCCATTGCTGTTTTAATCCAAGCAGCAATGATTAATAACAATAATGAAAAGATGGCTGACATGCTGACATGTTGCCAGTATTATTATCAAAGCTAGCATTTACACAAAACTAGCTATACAGGAATTATTTGCATTATCACATTTAATTTTATTTATACCCTTATGGGATAGCCACTCTGTCCTCATTTCATAAATGGAGAAATATAATCAACTACTAGTTAAATAAAAAAATGACAACAGAACATCGATTTTGACTTGATTTCTGATAGTCAAATCTATCTGACTTCAAATCTGAAGATTTGAAGAAATGATGGTGGCAGGCTAGGGAGATACATAAAGTGATAAAAACATGTTGGAAGGCAGGCATTTCTGGCTGTGGATGAGAGAACATCAATACTTGGTGTTGAAATGACATTCAGTTTAATGCTCTGTGTTAGGCAAAATGTATTGTATCACCATGGTTATATTCATGTATCATACAGTCTCTGTCTTTATGAACTCATGACCAAAGTCATGACACATTCATATACAAATTATTAATGAGATATACAGAATATGATAATAGTAAGCACACAATTCTCCCCATTTGGCTGATATACTCTTATTTATGATCCCCACATATTAACATACATGTATATGTTAATATTTCTGGGAGCTTTGGATACAGGTGTCATAGTTAGAGTTTCTATTGCTGCGATGAAACACCACGACCAAGAAGCAAGTTGGGAGGAAAGGGTTTATTAGGCTTACACTTCAGCACTGCTGTTCAGTATTGAAGGAAGTCAGGACAGGAACTCAAATAGGGCAGAGTCCCATAGGCAGGAACTGATATAGAGGCCATGGAGGGGAGCTGCTTACTGGCTTGCTTCCCATGGCTTGCCCAGACCACCTTCTTATAGAATCCAGGACCACCAGCCCAGGGATGGCATCACACATCATTGGCTTGGCCCTCCCACATTGATTACTAAATGAGAAAATGCCTCACAGATGGATCTTGAGGCATGTCCTCAAATGAGGCTCCTTCCTCTGATGACTTTAGTTTGTGCCAAGTTGACACACAAAACTACCTAGTACAACTGAGCCCTTGTCAGCTTGACATACAAACACATCACTATTAAGCCACAACACTTCCTTTCTTATTCATCCCCAAGATCTCACATTAAAATCATAATTAATTTTAAAAGTCCCATAGTCTTTACCAATTCAAACACATTAAAATTGAAGTCTTTTTTTTTTTGTATCTAGTCTCTTTTCAAAGTTCAAGTCTTTTAGTGGTGGTTTTTTTAAAAATCAAAATTAAATGCCTTCTCCAAGAGAGAAGAACCAGGGCACTGTCATAATCTGAACTAAAAAAAAAACCAAACTCCAAAAGTATAAATACCTGGATGTTGAATTATCTGGGAGTCACTCACTATCTTCTGGGCTCCTCCCAAGGGCTTGGGTCACTTCTCCAGCTCTGCCCTTTGCAGCCCACATGGTTTATCTTGTAGGCTCCAGCTGGCTCCACTGCTACTACTGTTCTTGGTGGTCTTCCCATGATACTGACATCCCCAAAATGCTCAGGTCCATTGATGCAACTGGGGTGCAGTTTCCCCAATAGCCTCTCATAGGTTCTCTTCATGGTGCTAATCCTCAATGTGTTTGCATGACCCCTTCAGTCCTGGGCCTTCACTGGCTCTGAGTCTGCACATTCACCTGTGGCCTTTCTTGGCCCCTCATAATGACAAGCCGCAGCTGCTCTTCATGACCCCTTTGTGCCTTCAAAACCAGAACGACCAGGGTGAACTTCCACATTACCAAGTCTGACTGGTAGCATGCAGTACAACGTTGGCCACCTCTGAAACACAGCTTCTCAGTGATCTCAGAAAACACTTCCCAGAGTAGTTCACCTCAGTGATGCTTGTCTCTTCTTAATTACTGCTATTTTTTTTTTTAGCTCCAGCCAACCTGCATCAAGTATAGCAAAGCAGAGTTTTGCTTTAGTAGTTCTGGTACCTTGTTAATCACAGCTGATTCTTCAGTCCCAGCTAACCAGAACCACAGGATTTTAATTCAAAATAACAAATGGCCCTGATAGTCTTTAAATGTCCCTCTGAAATTTTGCAAGCCACGTTCTCCATCCTCTACTTTTCTCAATATTTTTCTTTACCAAGATGCCACAGAAAATCCCACAGAGGTCTCAACACTCAGTGGCCTTTCTAGCCCGAAGTTCCAAAGTCCTTCCACAATCCTTACCTAACCACAGTCAGGTTTGTCACAGCAATTTCCCACTCCCAGTACCAATTTGCCTTAGTTAGGATTTCTATTGCTGTGACAAAACACCATGAGAAAACAGCAAGTTGGGAGGAAAAAGGTTTATTTAGGCTTACACCTCAGCATTGGTCACCAGGCTTTAGCTTGTGGCAAGCTGACACACAAAACTAGCTAGTACACAGGGACTCACTTGAAAGTCCATACTGGCCTGGAACTCAGTATGTAACCCAGGTCAGCCTCAGATTGAAAGTAGTCTTCTTGCCTTAGGTATATATTGTACCAAGTGTGGGTACAAGTCACCAAACTAAGCTTAAATTCCTTTATAACAAAAAATAAATACATTATCATTCTTATGTTAGTGCTGAGTGAAGAAGATGGGAAGTCAAGGGAAGATCAGCAATTTCTACAAGATCATAGACATAGCCACATTCTCTAAGAACATACACACAAACTAACAAGAATTTCCATTTGGCTAGTGACTTACGAAGTTTTTTGAATCATATAGAGAAACAGAATCTGAAGTGGAGGAAAGGAGAGCCACTTTTCCAGTAATGATCAGGAAAATAAGTATTGAAAACAATAGGTGGTTAGTGTGAATTGTCTCCCACTTGCAACAAATTTTAGACACACTGAAGTTAACACTCAATAGTGCTAAAGAACTGATTTAAACATTTACATATTTTAACTTTAGGATTATTTTAAAATCTACATAAAGTTTGCGTAGTTCATTATCTATCTGTTCAAGTAAGGGTTAGCATATTTATTTCCTCAAATGTTTAGAATTTATTTGCAGCATTTCCCATGGTTTTCTTAATGTATAATACAACATCATGTCTGTACTCACCATACTGTATTACAGAGCATCAGAACTCATTCAACTAATACAGATGGAATTCAGTAACACTTTGTAATCTGTCTTCATCCTGGGTCTCTTCCTATTCTTGCCATTCTAGTGTTCTATTCTCAATTTCTATGATAGCAACCTTTAGATGCTACATGTGAGTGAGGTCCTGCAATATTTGCATTGCTTTGCCAGCTTTATTTCACTGCTTTACAATTCCATCTACACTGTCACAAATGATAAAATTCCATTATTTTTGTGACTGTATGGCATTCTATTGCACTTGTGTGCCAGGTTTATTTTAAATCTGTTCATCAAGTGATAAAACATCTAGATTGATTCTACACCTCGACTGTTGATTGGGTTTGCTTTGCACAACTTAGCCATATCTCATTTTCAGTATAAATATGATAGAGAAGGAACCAGCCTCAACAGAATCTTCATGTGGCATAGTTGTTCAATAAATTTTAGTGTTAGAGATACTGTGATGAACTTTCCTACTCACATTAGAAAAGCCCAGACCAGGCAAAGATATGCAATGTGATATGGATCCAGTTGAGCATCTTGAAGATGATGAAGATGCATGAAATCTTGAAGATGATGAAGATGCATGAAGAACGCCAGTGTGTGGAAAAGCAGTTTCGTAGGATCCTTGCTGTTTTCTAAGAAGGCTTGTATTTGTCTTATGCTGGCTCTCTTAGTGTTTCTTTTCTATTTCTGTGAAGAGACACCATGACCATGGCAACTCTTATAAAGGGAAAACCTTTAATTGGGACTCACGTTTCCAGAATTTTAGTCCATTATCATCATGGTGCAACATGGTAGTGTGTAGGCAGACATGATGTAAGAGCTGAGAATCCTATATCTTGATAGGCAGGCAAAAGTAAGTGGTCTGAGATACTGAGCAGTATCTTGAGCATATATAAGACCTCAAAGCCTGCCTCCACAGTGACAAACTTCCTCCAGCAAGGCCATACTTATTCCAAGAAAGCCACGTCTAATAGTGCCACTCACTTTGAGTGCCATTTTCTGTCAAACTTCTACCCTGGCTTGTAGGGCTCTTTATTTAAAATAGTATTATACATCTCTCTTGCAAATGAGAGAAATGGCCCTGCCCAAGAGAAAAACTCATGAAGGCAAATAGTTGTCAGTGGTAGAGGTGGTTGGCTCTGACCTCTAGCTCAGTGGTCCTCTTAGGATGAAAGCCTCTCATCATCACAGCCCAAGTATGTATTTTCTCCCTGCCTGGAATTCTCTGGGGTTGTCATATCTGCAACATCACCATAGTAATCTTGATTTTCTACCTTCTGTCCCAAGGAATGTCTTTTTCACTGTACAAATTCTATTCTGTCTTTAAGGGCTGTCTGCCAGAGATGGCCCCATAAGTGATGGAGTTTTAAAAGGTTAATTGCCATTAATTATGGTGAGAAGGCAGCTTATTACCAATTCATAAATTCAGAATACATTTATTTTGCTGACAAGCAAAATGTCCTACTTGCCCTGTAAACCTTGTTTCCATTTTGTAAAAAGAATAGATATTTTCTCTCTTCTCCAGTATGGTATTTGTATAAACCACCTTGTCTTCCAACACACCATGTGGATAAAAGCTTAATTAAATTCACAAAGTTTGTTAAATTATTCCATACTTAGCAAAAGCCTTTAGGATTACGTTGGTATGAGTATCTCTGAAGACCCAGATGCTCAGACATATGTCTACAAATAGAGATGCATAGAACTTGTTAAGTAACACCTTTAAAGTGTTATACAGGTGATTCATAGATAAATCTTCGAGTAAAAGTTCTTGGAAACTCTTCATGAATGATGATTTTGGTAAATAACATGTTTAAGCTTTACAAGTTGTAATCTATAGAACTCAACCTAGCCAGGATTTTTGTAGCAATTAACACATTATTAAAAGACAACTATACTATAGTCCTCTAGAATTTATTTATTGCGGGCTTTTATTTTTATGAAAAGAAGCATAAGTCTTATAAGAGAAAGTGTTCTGCTAGGCGGTGTTAGTGCATGCATTTAATACTAGCACTCGGGTGGCAGAGACAGGTGGATCTCTGTGAGTTCAAAGGCAGCCTGGTCTACAGAGAGAGTTCCAGGATGGGCTCCAAAGCTAGAGAAACCCTGTCTCAAAAAAGAAAGAGAGAGAGAGAGAGTATTCTAAAATATTCTGAATTCTAAAAATCACTGATATCTATCATTTTTGAATTCATAGCTTATGACAAGCATGATCATCTACTGAGATGGCTAATTTTATGTATCATAATGGACTAGGCAATGAAATGGTGAAAATTTACAGAAATATTCCGCGTGTTTTGTGAAAATAGTTCAGAAAAGATTAACATATAAATTCACGAGTGTATAAAGAAGATTGGCTTCTATCATAGCCATTTTCAACCTAAATAGAGCAAAAGTGACTGTCCATCAGCAGAGCAAGAGAGAATCCTATATGCCAGACAACCTGCAACATGGATGTCATTTTTTAAAAATTTGATCTTCACACTCAAGCAGAAACAGATGATCTTCAGTGTGGGGTCTGGTAGCCTTTAGGTAAGGACTACACTATTAACTTTAAGACTGTTGGACTTGGACATGGACTGGATGCTAATCTTCAGTCGTCCTTGTTATAGAACTGTTGACTCAAACTGTAAACACACCCTCTCCAATAGCATTATGATGACTAGACTTGGTTATCGACTTGGTACACCCAGGTAGAGGAGCATGTTTTCCTCTATCAGGAGGGCACATGTACCTGTGGGCACATCTGTGTAGCATATTCTTGACTAGTGATTGATGCAGGAGGGGTTGGCCCTGGGTGGTATAAGAAAAGTAGCTGATTGTGATCCTAGCAATGAGTCAGAAAGCTGTGTTCCTCTGGGAATTCTGTTTAAGTTCCTTGAGTTACTGTCTTGGCTTTCTTTGATTATGGACTGTAATCTGCAAGAAGAAATAGAAACTTTCCTTCACAAGTTGTTTTTGGTCAGTGTTTTATCACAGCAAAAGAAATCAGACTAGAAAAAATATCATCAAACAATTCTTCATGTTAATTGTTTTTTGCTTATATGTACATTATCTAATTGTTTTTTTCTTAGTGAGTTCTGATGCATATACTATTTATAAAGCCAAGTAGTGTACTGATGTGGTATAACAAGATTTATAATGATATTCTTTATAATGATTTATAATGATCTATTATCCACTCAATAGTTCCTTTGTCTCTAGCAAGTGCGTTAGCTAGTCGTGGTGTTTCAGCTGGTGCAATGATCTGAAATTTTATTTCTGAGGACTGTAGACCATTATTTGCCCTTCCTGGAATGAACTGCAGTTTTCCAAAGACCTTACTCACAGGGCAAGATAGTATTTAAACACCTAAAGATCTTCTCTGCAGACATCTTTTTTTTTGCCAATAGATTATGTAGCCATGAAAGAAGGAAAGAACTGAATGTAAAAATACACAATATGTTCTATACAAACCTCTCTACTTAGAAGTAACACAGTATCACCTGCCTTGTGTCTAATTTCTTGCTTTGCTAACTGAAAGGCAAGTCAATATGTCAATGAAGGTCTCAAAAGGAGACTTTGGCTTTGCTTCCCAGTTGTAATGGTTGATTCTTTTGGTCCTAGCAACCACCTTAAATGCTACTTCTGGTCTTTATGCTCAAAGAAGATAGAATAACATCTATCTGAGAAGAAAGAGTCTTCCAATGTCTGTGCTTACTCTCCCACTTAGATGATAAGAAGGTTGGGCACGGTGGTAGGAGTAAGCCCTTGCAGTTGACATCTCTTTTCTCTTTTTAAGCCCTGAAGAGACATAGCTAGCCACTATAGCAGGATTTCTATATACATATAACTGGATTAATTTTTCACACCATCAACACAAAATTACAGAGAATATAAAAGGATAGCTCTGCTCTTTCTTCTACCTGACCCCAATCAGGGATGAAAAGCACCATTCCTAGTATTTTTCTGCCTGACAGGTGAGAATAAAATGAGGTTTTGTAACTTCTACTTTCTGCTCATCATCCTGTGGTTCCACAGTACCTCTAGGATTGACAGCCCCCCAGCCACTTATACAACTTTGAAAGTATACACTATTAGATACAATAGAGAGATTAAAGATTTTAAATATGCATTAAGTATTAACTAAAGTAAGTGTTTTTTTATGATGAAGTATTAATATGATTTAGGCAAGACCTGAATGAGTCTGCCAAGGATTCATGAGTTAGAAGTTTGATCTCTAACGAAGCAAAGCTGAGAGGTGGTTGAATCTTAAAAGGTGGGGTTTTCTGAGAAGAGGAGAAGCCATTGGAAACATCATTCTCAGAAATATTAATGATGGCATACAGTGGATCTATTCCAATAGGAGAAGTGCAAGGTTGGCCTCTGCATTCTTTGTCTTTCTGCCTTCCATCTTATCTTTCCCTTGAGATGTGCGACATCTAAGCAGGCCATCACACGAGGCTGTCTGATTTTGGATTTTCCCAAACCGAAATATAAATATTTAAACATTTTATATACATATAATTTCTAGTATTATGGTATGTCACAAAGTTATAGATGTAGAAATGGACTAGTCTGAATATTAAGTCAGTATTGCTTTTATATTACAGTGAGGTCATTTGGATGTGAATTTAGTGAACTAGTGGGAGGAAAAGTCCCAGAATATGGTGGCATTGGCATACTTTCTGATGCTGGCATCTGAAGCTCTATGAAGGCCATTTCTCCAGGTGTTTTTAGAGTGTTACCCTGCTTACTTTGGCGGAAGACCTGGTTTAAACCTGCAATAACAACAGGTGTCCTTTCCTATGTTGGCTCACCATCCAGTCCCAACTTTACTTCCTGTGGGGACGCAGGTGCTGGCTTTATAAGTAATCCTTATAAAGACTGTACTGAGCTGTCATTTTTCTGGAAGGAAAACACAGTCTATAGGAAGGAACAAGGAAGATCATTAGGGTTACAGTTTGCCCATGATTTATCCACCTTGTGGTTCTAGGGAAAAAGATTCATTTTTCGAAAGTGAGATTATTAATTCTTTAAAAAAACACTGTTATTGGAAACTTGAATTCTTAAGTGAATTAAAATTAAATGTCAATGATGTCATACACCTGTGCTCCAAATTATGTTCAATGTCATCTTATTTACATATTTCCTTCATTAAGAATTATATTTAAGGAGCTTACATTCATAACCTAAAAGAATAATGGGGTGAAATGTAAATGTGTAACAACACAATGCATATTAAAACTGTTTAACCAGATACTAGGGAGCAGATTAGTGGTGGAGCATTTGCCAAACATGTGCAAAGTTATCAACACACACACACACACACACACACACACACACACACACACACAAATGAAAAAAAGAGGCAGCTACTTCTGGGAGGTAAGGCTCCACATGTCATTTTATTTCTCACCTTTTGCAGGGGTTTTTAGATTCGTCTAAGCTATTGTGTATTCTCATCAGGGGCAATGCTTTTCGAAAGCCACTTTGATTCCTATGAATTGAATTAAATGAAATTAGCACATCACAGACAGCCTACCATCTTAGCTCTTCTGTATCATTTTTCAAGATCATGTTCATATAAGAAATATGTTCAACATGTTGAGAGAAGCTTTGTGTGCCCATCAGAGATGTATGTTCGCAACTATGTAGGTATTTAATGTAAAACTGCCAATGAAACTGATTTCTGAACTTCTTGAAAAACCTGAACCTACATGTGACACCTTGTATAATCATAGTAATATAATATTATATATATATATAATTACCATGGTTGACTCTATTTGTCTTGTAAGCAAAATGCTAAAACAACAGTACAACGGTGACCTCAAATTTAAGGATCCATTCTTCAAAAATGGATTTCTAAGTGTAATTGTCTTAAAATTTATTTTCTGCACTACTTCTCTACTGGAAAACTATCAGCAATTAGCATTGCTTGATGTTTTTATGGTCATTACCTACCTGTTGGTTTTATGGTGTAATAATACATCTCTGTTCCTACCTTTGGATATGACTCCAATCTCAACTCTTCCCAGAAAAGTTGAATCATGCCTGATAATGTCTATATGTGCAGGAAGAAATCTGAGAGAGAGAGAGAGAGAGAGAGAGAGAGAGAGAGAGAGAGAGAGAGAGAGAGAGAAAGAGAGAGATTAAGGTAAAATAGAATCTTGCTTTGCAAGCCCATTTTTTTAAAAAAATATTCCTTTAAATTCATTTCTGTTCTAGTGGAGAAAAATATATTCAGAAGGAGATGCTAAGGTAATAAGAAAATATAAATCTTCTGGCTGATAGTGGAGATTTTTAAAATGACACAGAGAGAGACACTGAGCGTGGGATTGCAGGTGTGCTAGGAATCGGGCACACTCTCTGCTCCTTCTCACGCCCCTCTTCCTCTGTGAAAGCATTCCAATTTCCTAAGCCCTGTTTTGCCCATTTGTAAAGAAAGCAAATAACTTCTCCTCTTACATTATTGGAATGTGATTAATGAAATTATGCTCATGAAGAGTGTTGGACCAGCCTGTGAGCCAACTAGCAAGCAGCAACCTCTATGGTTTCTGCTCTATGTCACTGTCTGTGAAGTGATTTCCATGTATGGAGGCAATTCTATGTAGAAGAGCAAGCAGGCTTGCCTTCACGTTCCTGCCTTGAGGTCCCTCAATGATGGACTTTGAGCTGGAAGTGTAAGCTGAAATAAACTCTTCCTCCTCCCACCCCACAAAAAAAAAGCGCCGGACCAAAGTCCTGTACAGAAACACTGTGGTATCAGGACTGTGATCAATTTTTCCTGCCTGAAGCCAGGAAGCAATGTCCCAATTATGCAGGTGTGGACTGAATGATGCAATGTGTCTTATCCATCATTGCATAACTGCTCTGGCTACCTGGGAGAGACGCTGTTGGCAGGCTAGGAGCCTCTAGGGTCTAAACTATGTCCCTGAAGGACAAGGAAAGGTCAGCTACTGTTTCTAGATGTCTGTGTGGGTCCAAATTCCACCTTTCTGGTAAAATCTAACTCTGAGAAAGACATGCCTGGCAAAGGAACAGTATTCTGAAATGGGATTATTTCCAGTTACTTCCAGCTGGCTGAAATTTACCCATTAGAGCTTTTTCTCCCAACCTAGAATTCAGTCTTCACATCACCAAAGTCCCAGTCTTCTGCTGTTCAGCTTGCTTAGATTGTCAGGAAATTAGGCCCCTCAGTCTTTGTTCTTAATCTGCTTCACCTTGATGGACACTTCCCTGAAATTCATTGTCTCTTCTGTCGGGTCCTGTATTCACCAGACAGTGCAGCAAGGCTGACTCACTGACTCGTTAGCTACAAGGCACAATTGGTACAGAGAACACAGCCTTTAAAACACATACTGTAGAATAGATTTAGATAAGCCTGGCAGTTTTCAATACCTGGGGAGGAGGGGAGAGAGGCAAGGGATGTGTGAATGACCAGGTACACCTTGGAAACAGAATGAACTTCCACTGCCTTCACAAATGGAGCAAGCTATTTACTAACTCATTCGTTTACTACACATTCTTTCATTCAATAGACATTTACTGTCTTCCTTCATTAGGTCAAATGCTCTGTTAAGCAATACCTCAGTCACAGTCTCTTCACAGTAAGCTATCAATCTCATGTAGAGTTGCAGGTAGGGTGGGCAAATGCTTCAAACAGAAAAAACATACACCTATTTTCTGTGGGTAGCTCTTGACATAGGGGTTGCTCTTTATGTGCATACTTTGATGGAAATAGGGGCCAGTAGCCACAGAAAAACAGAAAGGAAATGAAGGTGAAACAGAACAGTTTACTGTGAAAGCCAGGATATTCAGGATGAGCTGATGGTTGAAGATAAGTAGACATTTGCTAGAGTAAATAAATAAATGAACAAATAATAAAAATATTTCCAATGATACTGAATTTTTTTATTTCAAGTGTAATGTGAGAAATTTATATTAGTGTGTCTCTCTGGACAAGGTATTAGAAGAACTAGGGGACAGAGACAGACCCCGGGGGAATGAGGAGTTTTGGAGCCTTGCTGGACGCACAGATATCTGGTATAAAACTTACAGGCAGTGAGGCAGGAAGGTCACCTCGCAGTGTAACCCCACTTGAAAAGATTATTTAGAAGCATCCCCAGGGATCTGCATGTAATTTTGTTCAATCTTTACTTAAAACTTCTCCTCTATAACAACCAATTTTTACTGGCCCCTTAGGTGATATCTTAAGACACACTTCTCTTTAATAGTTTCATAACAATTTAAGCCTCAAGTTCATTCATCTCATTTTATTTCCCATATCCATAAAAGGAGTTGGGGATTCTCACCAGGGAAGATACAAGACACTATGTACCTGGGAAGAAGCCTTACTTTGTCTTACTTTGTTAGCTTTGTGTAGACCTCTGTCTTGACAATGAGGCACTTGAACCTTGGCACTTCCCATCCTACAAGCAGATCCAATTATGTTACTTAAAGGCCTCATGACCTCGAGTTGTCATTAAAAGCATCCGTTTGCCCTTTGACGTAATTGGGGTAAATATTTTAGATGCAGTACAGGACTTAGTTGAAATGTTTCTGTGAATGTGTTTGTGGAATGTGGGTAACTCAGGAAGGACCATGACAGTTACCTGAACAGAGAAATGGCAGCATAGCCTACACCCCCTACCTTCCTCTTCTTTCGAGTCAATTATTTTTGTCTTTCTCAAATATTTACAATTATATGAAAGAGCCATTTATTCTTTGCTTTAGTCCCAATGTTTCCCAAAATAAATTGTTTACAAGGAATCCCACTTTCCAGTCCAGGACTACACCTTAAACACATTTTAACTACTGTTTTCTTGTATGATTAACCAGTACATTCTGCAGGTGTATACTAATAATAAATTCTGAATTCTTCACCGGCATACACTCTCTGAGAAAAAAAGCACACATGCATGTTCAGGAAAGCCGAAGCACCAAGTGAAGAAAATATTAAAAGAAAGTATATTTCTGCACTGTTATGTAGTTTTCCAGTAGTTCATTAGCAGCAGAAAAATTTCTTCTTCTTCTTCTTCTTCTTCTTCTTCTTTTTCTTCTTCTTCTTCTTCTTCTTCTTTCTTCATTTTCTCTTCTTTTTCCTTCTTCTTGTCCTCTTTCTTCTCCTTCTCCTCCTTACCACCTCCATTTTTTTCTCTGTTTTCTCTATCAAGAGATCCATTATTGGGACTTTCAGACAAATTAGTGTCTTTGTTACATTAACTCAGGGCACACCCTCACTTGAAAATATAGAGGAAATTAGAGCCAAGTTCAGAGTAGTTGAGAACCTAGAAAAGTGAAAATTAAATGAAAAACACCATTTTTTAAAAAAAAAACAATAAATGTTGCTTAAGGCTGAATTTTCAAACTCTTTAAACCCCAGCTAAATATTTCAGAGGCCTGAATTACTATAAACTCATATTATATTTATCCATAGGATGAAGGTCACATATTAAGTGCTTTTCCAAACATGGAAAAGGTCCCAGGCAATGAATTCATTCACTTTTCAGCATATTTTGACAATATTTTAGCTGTAAACAGTGGTGATATTTCTATTAAAATCATTTTCTAGCTATGTGGCATATCTACTCCAAATATGATCTCATTATCTGCAAGGAGGTAGATTCCCACTGGCCCTCCCAATTAGGCCAGCAGGCTCCCTTGTTTATACCTTTTAAACTCAGTCACAAAGGGACAATGCTACCTTATCCTTTCGAGAGCAGAAACTCAGCAGCCAGCCTGCAGAAAATCAAGAAAGACGGAACAAATATTTCTTTGTCACACCCATATTTAGTACTTTACCACAACCAACTCTTCCACTGTCCTCTCTGATGGACGCTAACAGAGCAAATGTATTTTGTTCCAAGTGCAGTTTACTGTGCTCACAAATAAATCTTCTGGCTGCTATGTATCAAAAACATCCAGCGAGTCTAGGTAAATTATCCACCACCACTCCAGTTTTGTCTACTAATTATTTAATGTACATGAAATATTCAGGGAGATTTGTGAGGCATGCAGGTCCTCTCATGAATCCATCCTGACACCTCCCTTACTGAAAATGCATTTCTTAAGGCTGCCCACATCTGTGATGCTGGAGTTTTCTAACGAGAGTAAAGATCCTCCAGGCTGAACACATAGAAAGATAGAGCACAAGAGCCCATGGTCTCGCTACTCTTCCTTTGCTTTCTTCTTGCTGCCAGTGGCTTGGGGAGTCTCTGTAATCTCATGTTTCTCTTCTCTTCCAAGACAGGCTTGTGGAGATGGAAGGATGGAGAATCGGGTGAATGGATAATCATGCTTTCTGGAGGACTACTTAGATGTCTGTGTACTTATTGATATTCAAGACAATAAATAGTGAAGTTAGGCCAGGGTCTGACAAATTAGGAATTTGAGCTGCACCCACCAATATATACTTTAATGTGTATGCAAAGAATAGGTTTGTGTGTTCAGAAGCTGGCGTTGGATTCTAATGTTACCAATCACTTGTGATAAGAACCAATATATTGCACTCCAATGCTCTATGCTTTACTTGCTTTCCAGGGGAAATGATTACTTTCATATGGTTATTCTCTTTCCCTGTGTGTGTGCATGTACACATATGTATGTGTAGGCCAGAGATTGTCATAGGGTGTTTTCCAGTATGGAGCTCCACCTTATCTTTTGAGAAAGGGTCTTACTGAAATCATAACTAACCTGATTGGCTAGCCTGGATAGCCATATGACTCCTGAGATCTGCCTGTCTCTAGCTCCTGAGGTCTGCCTGTCTGCCTGTTCCCTGCTGGCAACACCAGTGTTATAGATGTGGGACCATATCTGAGTTTTCCATGAGTTCCAGGCAATCTGAACTCAGACCCTCATACTTGTATGTAAGGCAATTTGTCCCTTCTCCCTCATCGCAAGCCTCTCGGTGAATTATTCTGAGGATTGAAACTTGTGTCCAGAGCAGAGATGAATTCCCTCCCCCTTATTTCCCTGTGACATGGCTCTTTCTGCTGTACCTCCTTGCTCTGGCATCAGAAGAGTTGTCACAGAGGGAGGCAACATGACAGGCCATTTATACCCACTCTTCATAGCTGATGCTCACAAAAGTGCTCCCCAGTGGAAGCATTAGCACTCTCATCGAAGAGAGTAAATACTGAGGTTGGTTATGGTGGTTAGGATACTTTGCAAAAAGCACATCTGTGCATCATATTGCCAATACTTTAATGCCAATGCTATAATGCTCCATATCATCAACTCTCTTCAAATATGCCTCCCTATTGTTCTTCAAATTGTTTGATATTTCCCTTACAAGAAGATGAAACCCCCCCTAGGTTAGAATATCTCCCATTCCTGGTGTCTGGTGTCTGTTCCCTTTAGGGATACTTTATTGCTGTGATAGTTTCATAAGTTAAATGTTTCTCACCGATTGGAGATTTCTTACAATGTTTCCAGTCATTGTCTTTCCTCATTTTTACTGTATGTATTCTGTTCTTGCCTTCTTTTTTCTTTTCTTTAGATCCATATTCTTACCTACGTCCCCATACCTTCTATGAAACTTTGGGTTTTAGTATCTTGCATTATTGAGCACTTATTCTTTGCTTTATTTAGTCATTTATTTTCTTCTCCTTCTACTCCAATTTATCACCAAATGGCTCTCCTCCTTTTCCAGATGCATTAAGTTATTAACTCTATCCATTTCTTTCCTGTCTTCACCTACACTAATATTACTTCACATATTCATTCCCCTCTAACATTGTCTACTTGAAATTCAATATCTGTGGCTCATGTTTTCCCTTAGCTGCAGTATGCTCTTATTTTTAGCCTAATTATGAACATAATAAAGTTTTGATCGTAATTTTCTGCATTTCCTTTTCAGTGACTTGACTCATAACCACTCTACTGCCAACTCTGTATTTTTACTCCTTCTATATATGAGTAAAATATTAAACCAGGAAGCCATCCTTTCCTGTATCATCAAATATACTGCCTCTGCTCATACCTTTCTTTATTCTCTACAATCTGAGCATCTCCTGATAATTACAAATGACCTAGTTTGAAGATTTTTCTCTCATTGTTCTGTTTGTAGAAGGACTGACTTTGTGGCAATTTCTCTGGTTCTGATGGCCATGTTCAACATTAAGTCTTGTGTTGTACAATTAAAGGATATGAGTCCTAGAACGACATTTAGGTATTGTAGTCATCTATAGCATAGATGAATCAGCATGTGTAAACATGCCCAGTACAAGTCTAGGCAAATGGCATCTCATCATATAAAGCCAATGAAGCCATGTGTGGTAGTACACATCTGTAATTCCATCATCACTCAGAAGTCAGTAAAAGGAGAAAGGTGATTATAAGGATAGTCTAGGCTGCAAGTGAGAACCTGTCTCCATAAAACAAAAACAAACATAGCAAAAACTAAATATACACACACACACACACATATATTTATATATGGAGAGAGAGAGAGAGAGAGAGAGAGAGAGAGAGAGAGAGAGAGAGAGTTGTGGGCACAGCTCAATTGATGAAATGCTTACTCACAGGAGGACCTGAGTATAATTCCTAGAACCTAAAAAAAAAAAAAAAAAAAAGAAGCAAATCAGAAGGGAGCATGAAAGCATGGTGGTGTGCTGAAGTGCTGGGGAGAAGGAGACCTGTGGATCCCTGAGGCATGCAGGTCAAGCAGCCTAGCCTACTAATCAACTTCCAGGCCTGTGAGAGAATCTGTTTTAAACAAAATTAAATGAAAACAAAAGCTGTAAGACATTTGATGAATGACATGCTAATGTCATACTAAAGTTTGTCCTCTCTCACCTCTATAGGCACACAACTCTCTCTCTCTCTCTCTCTCTCTCTCTCTCTCTCTCTCTCTCTCTCTCTCTCAAAAAAGAGCTACTTCAGTGTGAAGCTAGTAACAGCATGGAACTGTATAATTGGTTCCCAGCAATCTTTGACTACCAGAACCATATGGTGAACCAGTCTATATTTGACCAATACAAATGGCAGAAACCGCATAAGCTTCCAGCTCTACCCTCTCCACAATCCGCTGATGCCAACTCTAGCACTTCTTTCCTTTTGGGGCGAGGCTATCTCACAGTTAGGGATGTTTACTCGGAATTCTTCACCATACAGAAAGTTGACGTTTGACTCCATGCAGATTTCACCCTTCGACTCTTATCTCTCTCTTCTCCTGAGTGTTGGCCCTTTCATCACACGCACGTAGATTCTTCAGCTTTTGGAATGAATTCTCAAGTACTTCCTCAGCATTCTCAACAATACTGCATGGTTTCCATCGTGTCCAGTCCATGTTGGCATCTGGGTCTTCCATCTGAGCTTTATGTAACTATATCAGATCCCAGGGGCTCAGAGCTGAGTAAAATCTTTCAGGAACAGCCTGCACCATAGCAGAGTACCACACTCTTTGTTCTCTGTAGTCTATTTCTTTCTTCAAAGCCCAAGGTCTAAGTCACCTCTTCAGTCACACCCAGCAGTAGTTCAGTTTAATTAAGTGGATAGTCTGGCAGGAAAAAAAAAAAAAAAAAAAAAAAAAAAACAACGACAACAAACCTACTTTTCCTCACTTCCATCTACTCTCAGGAAGTTGAGGTTAGGAATCCAGACTCTGACACTGGCTTCAGGTCCAACTCTTTCATCCAAGTACTGAATTATGGTTCCATTGTAAATGATCTCTTATGGAACTCATCTCCCCATCTCAAAAATGCTTTTAGAGGACTCGGTTTCAGATACTGCTTCATGCTGAGTATACCGTGGTTAACAGGAAGGATCTTAGCATGAATTAATGTAACTTATAATTACATTGCAATGGAGATAATTATTAAATGTTTTCCCAATAACAGTGTTAAAAGTGGCATCAAGAAGACATGGATCACACTAAGAGGCCAGCTACCAAAGCATCTTCATACATTTAACTCTTTATCTTTAGGTGATATTGAAATGACTAAGTTTACAAAACTGCACAGAAGTCTTCCATACAATGGAAAGGTCTGTGGAAAGGCCTTGAAGATAGAACAGGGATGGCTAATCCAAGGGTCTACAAGAACCTATTAAGGTAATCAAATCAAAGAGAGGCTCATATGCCAGGTTCTTATGGATATGTAGGCACATTAGGAATTGGATCTCTTTTCCTGTATGTGTGTAGTTATATACGCATGTAAAAATGCACATGCATGCATATTTGAAGACCAGAGAGAATCCTCAGGTACTGTCCACCTTGCTTGTTTTTTGAGAAAGGGTCTCTTCATTTCTTTGGAACCCACTAAGTAGGTTAGGTTGAATGGTCAGTGAGCCTCAGGATTACAAGCATATGGCACCACCCTGGATTTTGAGGATCTAATGCAGGTACTCATGTTTGTGTGACAAGCACAATAGTGACTGAGCTATCACCCCAGCCTCCAGGGTTGGATTTTTAAAAGCAGTAAGAAGCTGTTTAAGATTTTAATATAATGGTGCAGTGTGGCAAAGGTGATGAGGTTTTCATTTTTAGGGGGATAATTAAGCATCTGTAGTATGAAAGATGGATTAAGGTGGAAACAAGAAGGAAATGTAAGGGCAGGTTTTAATTGATGGTTATTTGAGAATCCAGGGCAGTAACAATGTGTTAGAGAGAGATGGAGGCAATGGAAATAAACAAATAGATTTCTGAATACTCTTCTGAGGAGCTACATCATGTAAAGTATAGAAGTAGACTACAAGAGACAGAAAGGATTTATGTACAAAAGACACTACTTGTATCATTTACCTTCCCATCACTTAAAAAATAACTGGAAGTTTCAGTTCAAGATAGGTAGGCTCATTGCTTTGGGTCTCTGGCAAGGGTAACACTTTATGGTAGGAACATTTGCCGTAGAAGACTGCTCATCTCTTGTCCCAGGAAGTAGCTTGAGAATGGAAGAGGTCAGATCTTCCAAGGGCTTTCCCCCAGGGACCCAAGGACCTACCACTAGGCCACACCTCATAAGAAAAGAACCCATAGTGCTTCTCACAGGCACCACTCTGAGACATAACCTTTAATGCATGTGCCCTTTGAGAATGCTTATCCCAACTTAGCATTACCTGCTATGGTTTGGGTTTTGAATGTCCCATATAGGCCACGTGCAAGCTAAAGCCTTTATTACATCCTGTGCTACTGTTGGGAGCTGGGGGATCTTCTAGGTGGTAAGAACTACTGGGCCATGCCCTGGACTAGGTCTCTCCTCTTACGTTCCTCATCATGATGGACTTCCTCAAACAAGGCCCAAAGATGAAGGAATGAGACCTCTAAAATAACAAAAGACAAAACACTTCCCTCTTTTCAAGGTTGTAAAATGGGGGTGGGGCTGTTTGTGATGGGGGAGCATGGGATGGGGCTGTTTGTGATGGGGAAGCATGGAGACAGTGAACAGATGTTAACTCTTAAGTGCACGGAACTTGTCAGAGTTGAATTGGCTCTTCAGTAAACATGCTATCACTCTTTATACATCTTAAGGTTCAAGAATTAGTTATTTTAGCTAAGTCAAGATGATTCATTTTGTGCTAGTCTTTTCGAGAATGAACCTTATACCATCTGGGCTCTCCTTGAACATGTAGCATGACAGAAGATGAACTTGAACTTTTGTCCATCCTGACCCCACCTTCCAAATGCAGGGTGAACAGCCTTCACTACCAAGCTAGGTGCTAGGTTAGTATTCTTGATAGGATGTGCTCATGTGTGTGTGTGTGTGTGTATGTGTGTGTGTGTGTATGTGTGTGTACTCGCACATGTGTGTGGTATGTAGAATGGATACAAATTGCTTCGCTTCCCTTGCATTTTTTTCTTGTGAAGTTGTCTTAACAATACTATGCAAGAATCTGTTTTACCTGTATTTGCCTGTACCTTTTAAAATTCTTCTTTAATGAGTTTGTGCTGCAAACCATTCTTGAGACCCTCACCTGCTGAGCTGGTTTAACTTCAGGTATCATGATAAAGTAACTGCCCAATTACTTGATTTTTATAATTGCTACACAGGGGTGTTAAGCCCGAGAAACGTGCATGTTCAAGACCTCAGTGCCTCCTATATTTTTCATCCTTCCATTTTGAGTTTGAAAAATTGGCATGAAAATTGTTTTCTGACACTTCTTTTGAACCCTTAAATTATGTATCTATGACTAATAGCGATGTCTCAGGATGTTCTTTTAGAGAGGAAATCTAGTTTGAAGATCTGTCTTTTGTTTTTCATTCTGCAATTTCCTAAAAAGATCAGCTCAGGTATGTTCTTTGCCCCCTCCTCAGACTCCCAGCAGTGCACGACACCCTCCACTTCTCCAGTGTGCTTCCTTTATATATTCAGACAGGTTATTTTTGCTCGGCATTTTCATGTGTTCAAAATTAAAACAGCAGCAAGGAAACTGGGAGGTGATTCCACGTGGTAAGAATTCACAATGGCGTTTTAAGTCAAACCAAGGGTGTATGCAGTCACATGCATACACTATTGCTATGCATAAGCAAGATAACTGTGAGCACCCTCAGGTGAGGGCTGAGTTTGTCCTGCTCAGAAGAACCTACCTCATGACTCTATATTAAATGGCTACTCACAAAATATTGAAATGTGACTCATCCCAGATTCTACCTCCTGCCAGTGATTTGTCTAGGCTTTACCCAGGCTCACCAGTTTCTCCGGCATCCCATGTCTTATCTCTGGGCACATTATCTGTAAAGCCAGGCTCCCAGTCTTTTTTCTCACCCTCACATTTTTTTTTTCTTGAGCTCCATCCTTAAGCAGTCCTGAGATCCGGTCATTACCACAGTTCCTAACTCTGGTGCTCAGCTTCAGATGTTTTGATTCAGCCAGTCTCTGCTGAATGCCAGGGTAGCTCTGCTTCCTCACTTTTCAGCGCCTGCACCTGAATCTGACAATGCAGACTCTGACACCTGCTTAGAATGGGATTCCTGACATAAGATGGAACCCTTCTCTGTGGACCGAGTGTTCCATAACTCTCCAAAGCTCCGGTTATCATGTGGCTACCATGGTACATGGATGCCGTACCTCGGTGTTTGATCTTCCCTTTTGTAAGTAGTCAAGGTTGCATCATAGTGACTATAATCCTCGGCAGATACAATTTAAGGGAGGGAAGACTGGTGTGGCCTCATGTTTACACAGGATTTCAGTCCTTTGTGTCAGACAGGACTTTGTAGGACAGATCCTTCCCTAATCGCTTAATTTCACTTCAGCTTCCAGATCCTTCCTGTGATGGTTTGAATAAGAATGACCACTATAGGCTCCTAGATTCCAGTGCTTCATCAGCAGCAAATGGCACTATTTGAGGGATTATGAGTTGTGGTGTTGTTGGAGGAAGTGTGTCATTGGGGAAGGACTTTGGGTTTCCAGAAGCCTAAGCTAGGCCCAGTAGCACTCTCTCTTCCTACTGCCTGTGAATCTAGATGTAGAACTCTCAGGTCCTTCTCCAGCACCTTATCAGTATGTGTGTTCCCACCAGATGACAATGGACTGAACCCCAGAACGTGAGCAAGCCTCAATTAAATGCTTTTCTTTACAAGATTTGCCATGGCCGTGGTGTCTCTTCACACAATAGAACAATGATAAAGTCACTCTCCAGATCGTGCTACTATCTGTGGAATGAACATTCAGAACATTAGCCTGAGGTGGGTGGGGGGATTTCATATTCAAATGAACACCATCTGCCTAAGTCTGATTCTGGCTTCTAGCCACTTCTTGGAGCTGAGTATCTCCTTATCTGTTATTCTATCCCAGGTCATTCTTTTCCCTCATATTTGCTGGTCTGTGTAGTACTATTATTTGCGCAAATAGCATGGTCTTGTTGCTACACATAAACAACAAACAATCAGAAAGCTTGCAAAAGGAATATACAAAAGTTATTTTACTAAAAAGCTAAAGTAAATGATCTCAGATGCCACTTCTAACCCCAAACTTTTGATTAGATAAAATATACAACATCAAATATATTGGCATCCAGTTCTGACATGGATGCTATGTACAAACTCAACTAGCGAACCTGAGATCTCGTATAAAGTTTATAATGGCAGTTTTTGTCTAATACTGAGTGAAGAAGCTAAGTCTCACTGTCCAGAGTGCAGGTTTCTGGTGAGGGTGGTTATATTTCTGGGCATCAAACAAGCCCTTTCTGTTTATTTTAAAAGGTGCTTTATCTGCTCACAGAGTCTGTGGAGGTGCTGGTAGAATCTTGCATTTATCATGTTTTGCAAAAGTATTTTAGTGACTTTCTCTTTCCTGTGAGATATCTAAAGTACCAGCCACAACTTCCAAAGCTTTGTAGGATCAGACACTTGATTCACCAACAGGCTCAGCTCACACAATGCTCTCTTTTAGCATGGATTTCAACATCCCAGGTTGGTTGTGAACAGCCAGACTGTCACCTACCTCCTTGGCTTTGCAGTAAGATGCCTCTTGTTTTAGGTTCTCTTTCCCTAGTATCTCCCAGTGGTTATCCTATCCTGGTTCAACATTTAGGTTGAATATCATTGCCTTCCAGATACCACTTTAAAATGAAACCATTTTTGTTTTTTGGGTTTTTTTTTTGGCATAGAGATGAATATCTTCATTCACTAAATCATTAATAGTTTCTTTGCAGTTCACATCAGTAAGTTACTAACACTTTTGTACCTCTTCCCTGAAGGAACACAGACTAGAAATTCACCTCTCTGTTATTTCATACAGAGTGATTTTATCTTTTTGTGTGTGAGTGAGTGTGTGTGTGTGTGTGTGTGTGTGTGTGTGTGTGTGTTGGGTGCATCTGTGCATGTGAAAGCCAAGGGTGTCTTTCTTGATCACTGTTCACCTTACATACTAAGGCAGTTCTGATGAATCTATAGTTCAACTGTTTCTGCTTGTCTAATTGGGTCTCTTTGAAGTTCCCCTGTCTCCATCTCCTGTGTGCTGGAATGATAGGCACAATGCCAAATCTTCAGTTTATTCATTATATTTTTATTACATATGTGTATGAGGCACAGTATGATAATTTGATATATCTACACGACATACAACTATCCAGTCAGTGTACTGGGCATTTCCATTTTCTTAAACATTTCTTTGTGTTGGGAACTTCTGGACTCTCTTCCTGCATTTTATAAATCCTATAATAAATTGTTGCAAACAAACTATAATTGCCCTACTGTGTTGCAGGACACAAGTCCTGACTATGCACTATTATCTTGCTTCCCTCCACCCTTTCCCCCCTCTCCCTTCCCTAGCCTTAATAAGGAATTCACTATCTTCCTCCAGAAACTTATATTTTTTTCAGCTTCTGAATATAAGTGAGAACAACTGACACCTGACTTTCTGTGTATGTCTCATTTCTTTTAACACAGTATTGTCTAGTTCCACTCACATTGCCATCAATGACAGCAGTTCACTCTTTCTGATGAGTAGATGTATTTGTATATATACACAATGTCTATGCACATTCATCCATTGCTGAATACAGCAGTTGAATTCATAAACTGGCTATCGTGATGGTCTGTGATTTACAAGAGAGCTGATGTTCCCCAAGGTGTGGATGTTCCCCTTTGATAGACTGACACTGTCTCTTTTGCATAGATACCAGAAGCAGAAGAGCTAAATTATATCCTAGTTTTGTTTCTATCTCCTTATTCTTCCCAATCAAAGCACAATAAATATATATTAGTTAAAAATTGAACAAATGTGTCAATTCCTTAAATAAATGAGATGTGTTAAGAGATGATATATTTATAAAAACAAATTTTACGAATTATTTTCTAACCTCTATAGTCACAATGATACTGAAAATAAATTTTATGTGTTTAAAGTGACTCCTTTCAGATGTTCAAGGATACCTGTTTATAGTATTAAAAAATTAAATTCCAGAAGGATACCTGTTTATAGTATTAAAAATTAAATTCCAGATATTAAATAGACTTTCCTTAAATCTTTGTTTTAAAACTTATGTCACCAAAGTACTAGTGCTTCATCTACCTCTACTCTATCTCCAGGTTTCCTTAATTAAGCTCTGAAAATCCCTCTCTCCTTTGCTGATATTGTTTCCCAAGGTTTGAAAGGCCTCCTGGGGGTGAAAGGAGCCATCTTGAAGTGTAGGAATCTCTCTCTCATTTCTAATGTATAGAATTTTTAAATTAATTACTTTTTGTAGGAGGAGGCCACTAGTTAGTTCCCGGCCGCTTAGCCCCGAAATAATCACACATAAACTTTATTAATTAAAACACTGCTTGGCCCATTAGCTCTAGCTTCTTATTGGCTAACACTTATATTTTAAATTAACCCATTTCTAGTAATCTGTATAGTACCATGTGGCTTTCGGCATCTGTCTCCGGCAGGGCTACATGGCTTCTCTCTGACTCGGCCCTTTTTTTCTCCCAGCATTCAGTTTAGTTTTTCCCACTTAGCTCTGTTTCCCTATACCTCTGCTATAGGCCCAAAGAAATTCCTTTATTAACCAATGATATTCACAGCATACATAGGGAAAGCCCATATCAACTTTTGATTTCATTTTTGACTCACATGACCTAACTGCTCGTTAGTGAGATTCAGGGTTACGTGGACACAGGTGCACACAATCAGCAATGATCAAATGTAACCTCCTTAGATCAAATGTAACCTCCTTCTTCCTACACACACCTTCTCCAGTCTCTGAAGCCACTATCAGTTTTTTTTTTTTTAAAGGTGAAGTACTTGTACTTGTCTTTCTGTTTCTGGTGCATTTTATTTAACATGATGTTCTTTGATTCTATCCATTTGCTATTAGTATTTCATTTGTCTTTATGGTTAAAATGTATTCTAAGTTTCCTTTTCTTGTAGTGCTAAGGCTACAACCTGGGGTCCTGTGTATGCTAGGCAAGTACTGTCACTGAGCTGTTGTGTATACCCAGTAATTTAAATTTATTCCTTCTTCTATTGGTGGGTAACTTGGTTAATCCATATCTTAACTGTGTGAACAGTCCTTCGATATACATGGGGGTGCTGTCATTTCTTTACTGTGGATTATTTCCTTTGTTTACCTGCCTAGAAGTGAATCACAGAACAGATTCATTTGTTGTTGCTGCTGTTGCTTTATTTCACTTTAAGAGGGAACTTCATACTATTGCTCCTAATGGTTGACTATTTTTGGTCCTGCTAGCTTGTATAAGATTCCTTCCACCCCAACATATTGGATGGACAGGATTCTAGAGAATGAGATAGAATATTGATCTTTATTAGTCATTTTGAACTTTACTTTGCCTAATGTAGTATGTCATTTTCCAGGCTCCAAAAAATTCACAACTTCTGCCAAACACTGGCACAACAACATCACTCAAGTTTGCTTTCCCTTTTTACACAGGGAAATGCTGTTTCAAGCTTCATTTAGATTGTAGTTCTGAGACGTTCTCTCCATGTCAATTTCCTTTCTCTGTCTGCATTCTTCTCCCTTGTTTCCCTTCAAGTCCCTCATGACTGATCACACATTCCAGATTGGAAGACTCTGAGCAAGTTGCTTCTAGTAAGTTACAGTTATTGAGATCAAGTTCTGGTTAATGAGTGAGTCTGGATTTATTCTTCACTTGTTCGGCACTGGCTGAGTGATCTTTGGCGTGTCAGCAATGTCAGAATGAAGAGTGACATTGCCTGAAATGCCCACGTTCAGGACCAACTGCAGAGCTCAGTATCTGTCACATGATACAACTATTTACAGTAAGAGATTGGTTATTCATCTTCTAAAATGCTGCCTGAAAGGTCTTTTAAAACACAGACTAGACATTCATGTGGAAATTTGTAAGATCTTGCTGATCTATAAGGATGATTATACTAGCATTTTATGGTCATTGTGGAATACAGTGGGGAAAGAATTGAAACCCACTAAGTAGCAGGCTCTTTCCCCATCATTTTGCACAATTTTTAACTTAATTTTCACAGGGCTCCTATACAGTAGTTCTTGTTTTCTTTCTTTTCTTTTCTTTTTTTGCAAAAGGTAAAAGCAACTCTGAGACCTAAAATAGCTTATGATGTGAGATTTCAATGCTTGCAAGTGTCAGACAGAAGCTCAGACATGTCTGTTTCCAAATTTATGTTTTATATTTCCAAAGAAATCTGATATTAAGGATAGACCAAGGTTACCATTCATGAAGTATTTCTGCAGCATGACAAAGGAAATTACAAACTGGAAATAGTTTTGATGATGATGTTAGTGTGGGAAATAATGTATCCCACAGATAAATAAAATATAATGTCTCCACATTTGCAAACATTCTCAGAACCCAGAATGTGTGAATTTGGTTCAGTCTAACTCACGTTGACCATAGGAAGCTGTGGAATTCTATCTTGTCCCTGCAGAATATCTCAAGAAACCCATGCCTAAGGAAATGATCTCTGAGTTAGCATCCATCTGTTCTACCAAAGGACCCACTATTTCAAAATAATAATTGAAATTCAGCAAAATCCTTGCATTCATAATTATGCAAATCTAATGAAAGGTGAAATATGTTCTTTGGGTGCCTGTCTTTCCAGTTGCTAACCTTGTTTGTGAGCCACAGTGCATCTTGGTTATTTTGGAGTTAAAGAAATCAGATCTACACAAAACATGCATTTTTCAGTTGCACCCCTCGGTTGGGGTGGGATGCTTATTGTGCAGTGAGTGATTCCTGGGTACCAGAGCCCCAGACATCCAGTTGCTGGAAATCACCTGACAAAGGTGATCATTAAACAGATTAAAATGCATGGAAATTACCTACATGTGGACCATTAGATTAAATGAAGCAACTATAGTAGAATGCCCGGATGGCTGAAGGAACTTTATTTAGATTATCATTGCACCACTGTTGTGCAAATCACACCATAAAGGAAAATATTACAAACCTCACCCCACCCCCTTCCACGAAGGGTTTGCAACTGAAATTCCTCCCTCGCTTAATAAACAGTTACCTCCAAGAAGGCACTTTGAAGCCGCCTTTCCAGACCAATCTGCATTTTCACATGGTTCAGAGCCAAGGCTTATCTCTATGTGGCATGTTTGGAGGAATAACAATGTTTAAATAATGCCTGAAATGGAGCATAAAAATCCTTTGGAACTCAAATGGACACATTGAGAAATCTTGAGCTTCAGCTCACATTACCTTTCTGCTATTTCTTTCAAAGACTGACACTAAGGCTTCGCCCGCAGAAAACAACTCTCCTAGAGCCCTGTGCACATTTTCTATGTATGTCTTGCTCACAAACTCTCCTCTGATTGCTAATAAATGACAGTTTTGAGAGCGGGAGTGGCTAGAGTTCTAAATTTTTCATCAAATTCTATGTAAAACTCAAATGTCTGTCTCCTTCTTTCTGTCTTACCTGATCACCGAAAAGGAAGTGAAAAGGTAACAGTGTCTCCGTGTGTCTTTAAAGATGAATTTCTAATTGCAGACATTTCGGGATTTGGAAGCTGTGGATAGGATTTTTTTCGGGGGGTGGGGATGAAAACTATGAGCCAAGGTGTGCTTTTCTTCCTTATTTCAGGTATTATTATTGTAATTTTATTAGATTGTTATATTTTATAGAGGAATGAAAAAATGGAGGAAGAATGGGGAGGAGAGAGGGAGGGAAGAAGCAAGGAAAATGGGAGGGGTAGGGAAAGAGAGAAAGACAGGAGAGAGGAAGGAAAGAAGAAAAGAAGGAAGGAAGAGAGGGTGGAAGGGAGGAAGAAGGGAGGAAGGGCTTAGGTTGGTTCGGTGTCTTTTCTGTGTGCCAAGTGCTTTGTCTGTTCTTTACTATATCAGCACTGTTTGTGGAATTTCATCCTCGTAGCAACCTGCCCAGACAGACGCTACTGACTCATCACGGTTAGTCAAACAGCAATTTGAAAGGATTTACCAACATGTCATCAGAGGAAAACCGGATCCCAAACCTCCTCTCTTCAGCAAGCCTGTGGTCTTCCAGCTGCATTCTCCTGCTTCATTGAATGTCACACGTGTGCCAACGAGGAGAGCATCAACAGTAAACAAAATCAATAAAGCATGGTGACAGCTGTGCGGTGGGGAGGAGCATCAGTTACAGATGTTAGAAAAGACAGTCGAGCTTAAGCCTGGATCCCACTTGCAAAACTGAAGAAAAATGGAAATAACACAATTAACAAAATACTTAAATATAGCAGGCACTCTGTAAATCATTTTAGATATGCTATTCATTCTGCAATGCAAACCTACAAACAGGCATTCTATATCCACTTTACAAATGAGAACAGCAAAGGCTCAGAGATCTGAGCTGCTAAATGACCCAGGTAGTGAGGGGCAGATCTGTGACCAGAACTAGATTAAAGGATCTACGACCCACTTCAGTAGTATATTATACTGTTTAAATGCTAAGTAGTAGAAAAGCATGGGTTGATCTTAATTTCGTTTCTTGCTTGGTCAGTTTACCTGTACTTTTAAGCAACAGTGTTAAGATACTCACTTTCTATATATAAACATTTTAAGTATGAAATTTAAAACTGTTGAGTAAATTGTTTGAATTATACGACGACTCCAATTGAACTCTATAACTTTTTTATACTTCTGAAGCTAAATAACATACACATTTCTAGGTAACTATTGATCTACTTTGTATCTTTTGATATGTATATTCTGCATATATCAGACATATGAAAACATATATGTTCTGTTTTTACATACATTGTGTCTACTTACTACTCCCAGTACGTACATATGTGTAGGTCCATCTACTGGAGTATGGGTTGCCTCCCAGGGACGGCATCACTGAAGAAACTTACCCTTCCCTCTGCAGCAGCCATCAATTACCAAAACTCCTCAACTGAAATGTAGGCCCTCTGGAGGTCCTCCCTCATTCTTACCGGGAGTTTTACTGGCTTATTCTTATGCCAGCCTTGTGCAGTCACACTGGCAGTCAGTTTAGCTGTGCAACAGCACTGTTCTGTGTGGTATGTACTGCTTCCCAGAAGACATCCATGACACCTAGCTAAACCATCTCTTCCCCCTTTTCATGCATGCATATTGATAATATCTTTTGCAGCAAAGAAATTTTAGTTTTGATGTCATTTTATTCTTTTTCGGCTTGTGCTTTTAATGTCATGCCTATGAAGTTCTTGCATAAGTCAAGGCAATAAGATTATAAAGAGCTAACTCTTTGTTAGATAACCAGTTGTCTCACCATCATTTGTTGCTAACCATGAGAAGTTGTGTTATTGGTTTTCCCTTCTACTTTAGTAGTAGTGGGACTCATACAAGTTACTCAATCTGTTTCTTATCTGTGAGTCTAATGGTCACCATACATTTCATTGCTGATGAAGTGAAGAATGTATTATATAATCCCCAAATTGATTTCCTTACATTATTTCCAGTATGTGTCATTTATTTGATACATATCTGTTAACCCCATAACTCCAGAACATCTTGCTGAAATCAAATGGTTAATTCTAACAATGAGTTTAAATAAATAAGGAATAGTTCCATACATTGATCTCCTCAATGCTCAAATGAAACGCAAGAGCCATTATCCCTTCTTCAACTGTTCCTTAAAGGGTGGTGGTATGGGGGACTACTCAGTAGAGCTCAGAAACTTAAGTATAACACTTTCAGGAAACAGATTCCTATGTGATAAACAGCACTGCTATTCCATTTGTTAGGAAAAAAAATCCAGTTCTCCAAACTGCCTATACAAACAACACATTCAAAAGGAGATGTTGGAAAGATTCTATTTCTTGGGCAATGTTGAGATTCCTATATCTATATTGCATTTTTCTCTGGGATTCATTTACTCTGAGTATATTTTGCCTTTTGTTACTTTCTTTCCTTTATATTCTGAAAGAGTTTTCTATTTTGCATTTAAATATTGAGTTACATCATTTTTTTCTGATTTCCAAAGCACTTACTCTCCTGGCTATCAAGATGAATAAAATGCACTATTCTTAGACATCATTCTTCAGTTATTGTTAACAAAATCAGAGAATCACATGACTATTGATGATTCCAGGTCTTGGGACACAGCATGGGTCTCAAACTTAGATCAGCTGTGGGGGAAGGATGCTTCTTAAAACCAAGAAAGGAACACTGTCAAGAACTATAAGTGGGAGGGAAAATAATCTTCTTTCTTGAAAACTATCAGGCCACAGAACCCCAGGCTCTTCCTTCATTGAATTATGCTTCACACATATTTCTCATTCTCTCTATATAATGGAATTTTACCACCAGTGACTACTCAGACGGTTGTCTCTACAACTTTTTTTAATCAGCACCTAAGGAAGTATTTAATCTCATCCTTGGAGGGAGCATCCAGTTCTTCTCTCTCTTACTTCTCTTGAAGAGATAAATTCCAAAGTCTCATCCTTTAAACATATCACCAGTGGTGTCCATTTTGTGGAAACAAGAGAGGATTAACCTGCAAGGGACATCAACATGGGATGCTTTAGATTTTAACAGCTTCCACTCATCCTTTGATAACCTCAGAGGTGCCACTGGAAACTGTTCTGATCTCCTTTCTTCTCCAACAGCTGAAGACAGAATTTCCTGCACCCTGTTGGCTCCCTTCTCCTCTTAGACGATCCTGCTGGTTTCTAATCATATACAAACCCGGGCTTCATAACTCATTTGCACTCAGGTTTGTATTCACTGTCTTAATCTGTTTTCATTGACACTACTAGCAATTTGTATACAATGGAAATTTAAATTATGAATCAGGCACTGGAAAAGCATTATGCTTTCAAAGGTGCCCGTTGAGAGCTGCCTTACTGTACCCCACCACGGCAGAGGGCATCACGGACAATCATAGCAGTACCCTAGATCTTATTGGAAAGCTGCTGGTGTCTTGGGGGCCTCAGCTGTATCCCTTCATAGAACTGTCCAAACACCAACAACATGTAAGCACCAGGATTGCATTTCCAACACAGGAACTTTGGGGAACACACTCAAGCCATAGCTTTTACTAACACCAGACTGTTAGGCGTTTTCTAACTTGTCACACATTTCCCACTCACGCAGGCTGCAAATGCGATTCCTGCTTCCTGGGATTCCATATCAATCCCCCTTTTCAAAATTCAAATCCATTCTATCCCTTTCTTCAAAAGTGACTCAAACTTTAAATATTTAAAAGAGCCTTTCCCGAGCAATCTAACATTCATGGCTGTTTTTTCTTGCTGCTGTCTTCACACATTCTTCAGAATTAGATTACTGCTCTACATGACTGTATCTTTGCTATATTTCTGCCTTCCATTCCTATACTCTGTTTTTTGATGGAACACTCTAGCTTATTTCCTTCTCCTATGATAGTTTCTACTTCTTGGTATGGAGTAACAGCTAGTTAATATGTTACAAACTGGTTTAAATAGAAAAGAAATATACAAGGAGGTTGTGACTGTATTCATTTTAGAAGAAGATATCCATTGAAATGAGTTAACACGAACATCTGAAACTTCCTTCTGCCTATTCCTTGAAGGTCACTTGCACTGTGTGTACCCATGTAGCTCACTAACACAAACACTAACACAAACAATGGCACTGGTGTATGCAGCCTTAAAGAAGTGAGCACCCATCTCTATGAACTCCTTTGTCAGAATCATCAGGAACATCCATAATCAGGAATAAAGAAGATGGGAAGAAAATGTGAACAGAGGAAGAGAGAGAAAGAAAGGCATGTTGTAATTCATCATCATATGAGTCATTGGCACCTTAGTTATTATACATTATGGGCTGCTGATGCACATTTTTGATGAGTTGGAAAAAA